>WEIV01004683.1:4161-30981 GCA_013390005.1 Calyptomena viridis | reverse complement strand
CTTAATTTAGTGCTCCCACTGAGACTCTCCAAACCAAGTGCCACTCACTCACTGTCCCCCATCCCATCTCCTTCCACTCCCCGCCTTGCAGACTGGGGAGGAGAATGAGAGGACAAATGGTGAAGAGTCATGGTTTAAAATAAGAACAATTTACTGGAAACAACAATGAGATAAGAAAACAAACAGTAACAGCAGCAATATTAATAACAAACTGTACAAGATAAGCAAATCTTAAATGATTCACACGTGAATGCTCTGAACCAGCGTTACCCAATTGCACTGTCCAACTCAGAACTGGCATTACCCGACTGCTCTCTCCACCACCCTTACTTGACCAGAAGGAAGCCCTTCTCCTCTGAAGAGACTCCCTTGCCCTCTCCTCCAGCAATGACATGAGATGGTATTGAATAACCTCTGGGTCCTAGCCGTGCCCCCTCCTGGCTACTACAAAAATAGTGCATCTTGTGTCTGCTATTAACAAGAGTAAGGTGGCTGGATGGAATTGCCTGCCTCATAATCTCCACATTTGTTACCTTTAAAGTGATGGCTAGGTTGTCTTTGATTTAGCCAAATAATTTTTACCAGAGCTATCACCCAAAACAGTTTAACTGCAACAAGCTGAAGGACTCTCTGAGCTATCGGAATGCACAGAGTATTTGTAAATTCTACAAAAAAAGTAATACACAATTTTTGAATTTTTATACCTTTATCTTTCAAGAGGATACTTAGTTTTGTGGGGGTTTTTTTACCATGGTTTGGTAATCAGCAACAGCTTTGGTAGTTTATTTTCTTTCTAAATTACTGAGATAAGTTGTTTACATTCCTCATTTCCATAGCTAATCCTGTGTTTGCATGTGTTGCAAGATGCTATTAACTGCACAGCAAATTAGACTGATGAGAAAATTAACTCTTTTAGNCTTCATTATAGTTTTTTTTTTTCATCTGAGAGTCAGTGGGGTACATTTCTAGAAATACAAACGTAGAACTGAAAACTATGTTGTATCATTATATTTGTGTAAGAGTTAAAATATCGCCATTTTCTTCAGAGACTGAAGTCTCATTACAAAATGTAAACATTGCCTAAGACTTCTGCATCCAAATTCTGCCTGCCCTGATGCCTGTAGGGGCGGAGTACACCCAACAGGACATTATTTATTAGGCTGCTAGTCAATCTGAATCATTGCTCAGTATCAGTTTGATACTTTATTTTGCATAAGAAGAGTCTGTAATATTTGGCAACAATCTACTGATTTCTTTCTGACTCATGCAGAACTAATTTTCAGTTATATAAATTAGAGTGAGAGAAGAGGGAAAAAAAACCCTTAAACATTGTTCATTTCTTTTGACCATTTCTTTGATCCATGTTTTTTATCTTAGAGGAAAGCTGTGTCTAATGGCAACTGTAATATTTTATGAAACAGTAAGACTTAAAAGATCTTGTTATGCAATCAGTACTTCAGCAGTGTTAAATACTGTTGGAACAGAAGGAGAATTATACACCAGTTACTTACCCAACCAAGAAAAAATATGCTCCATAGCATGAAAGCCTTCTATTAGTGAAATAATAGAGAGAGGGCAATTCCTATTTTTTTACCGAGCTAGGGAATATTTATTCATCAAGATGAAGCAGGCCAAGAATTTTGGACTGTAAGATTATAATCCCACAGCACCACATGTAGCCTATGTGACTGATTCTAGGAACAGACATTAAAAAAAAATTTGTAATGTTCGTGCAGATTTCAGTGAGTTATTATGAGTAATTAACTCATCCTGTTTCTTATGATGCTTCAAATAATGTTTTCCTCATAATTGGAAAAGTATTTTTCCAGTTTGACTATTCCCAGCTCATGTATTTGTTTGTTCTCTCTACTTTTCCTAATCTTCAATAATTCTGCTTATTTTCATAAACTTCAGAACTCTCCCCTAATATTTCCTTTTGCATTGGTTTCTTTTATTTGAAAATTCCTCACCTGTTGTATCTAACCTGAGCAAGCATTCAAAGCAAATTTGCTGAGATGGCAATTTTTATTTTTTTTTTTTAATAGTGTGTGGGATTAACACACTGTTATGTATCAGGCTTATTGAATCTTGCAAGACAAGTCCTCTCTGTTTTACCTTTTGCATGAATTCCGAGGGAATGAATATGCAGAGTTAGCAGGACAGAACTGTTAAAAATCTGAATCATCCCTTATTCCAACAAATTCTTTATGCAAAGGGTTAGGACACGAGGAAAGGGATAAATGAGGCAAGGTTAACTGGAAATTAAGTAACCTTGCAGAGCTCTTCCAGCAAAAAATCTGTAATGGGGAGGTGAGGAGAATTCTTTCAAAGCACAGAAAATCCACAGAGGCTCAGAAGGGAAAAGTGAATTAATGAGAGGTGATGCATTTAATGTGTTAGCCATCTTGTAGAAATGCTCTCTGCCTATGTCCTGTTTTGCTTTCTTTTGTTTTTGACAAAAAGGCTGGCAAGAAGCTTTAAGCTGTAAAACATGTTACATTAAAAGCTGCATTAGTTAGCAGGTTTATCAGTACTGCAAGTACACAATATATTTAGCTTACTAAAATGCTTTGTGTTTTTAAAGCATCATGCTCTGTGGTTCACCAAAATATTGTTCATCAAAGTATATAACTTCAATAGTCAAACCAGCTAAAATTTTTCTGCTGTTGTCTTGCATAAGGCAGTCAGAAAACAGTATAATGAAACATTTTTAATTGTAATGGACAAATAAATTTGGATAGATTCCAGGAATGGGAAACATTTCACAAAAAAGGAGTGTTGGGGGTCAGGAGGAGAAAAAAGCAGGAACATTGACAAGAATTTTCCTTCTCAATGTGCAAAATAGTGCTTTGTACTCCCCTATTATGCCATTTCCACACCTTTGTTCATGGTCCACATTCTGTAGTGGAGGAGTGTATTCCATATGCAGATCTTCCTGAAAGTTCTTTTTCTGCAATTAAATGTGCATATTCAGGTGACCTAGTATATACACTTCACTGGTTGGTGCTGGGCTATCTTTTGTGGTTAATTTTCAGTAGTAGATAAATGAAATCTCCCAAGACTAAATTTCCTAAAATGCAATAACTGTGATATTTGCTTGCTACATAAGTGATGTAAATTCATGCTGTGGATCTAATATTTGGGAGAAGTTGAGGATATACTAACACCCATCCCACATGATGCTGCTGTTCATTATGGCTCTCCATCCCAGGTGTGGTGGAGCCTTTACTATCCCTTTGTCAGAGCAAGTGCTTGAGAAGCAGTTTGGAAAATAAACAGTTGTAGAAGAGGAGTTAAATAGTATTTTACTTGAAGCCTCTGATTCCAGAGGCTGGCTTCAGGCTCAGTTCAGTGGCAACTGAGTCATGAATATTCAAATTTTTAAGTGTCAGCTGGTTCTGTGAGGAGCCCTGAACAGAGCAACAGTCCTCATTTCCTTTGAAGATTTTGCATGAATTCTGGGTTTGAGTGTTACTGGAAGTACAATTGTGGACATTCAGATGAAATCATGCAGGCAGCACGGGAGGAGAGGAAGGATACAAAGATTATCAGCGTGCTGCTGCTGCAGTCCAGTAGCAAAGAGGTGGAGAAGAGGGTGCTAACACAGACAGAGGTAATAACCACACACCTTTTTTCCACTGCATGATCAAGTAAATTTTAAGTTCATTTCCATCCCACTCCAGCAAGCAGGAGCACTTGGCTGGGTGTGAGGAAAGATAAGGTCATGTGTGACCCTTCAGCCTTGAAAAAACAAGGTCTTCACAGCATGTTCCTGCAACATCTTTCTCTGTGCTGCTTGGCTTTGTAACTGTACAATATAGATCTGTGCATAACACAGAAGATAACCACTAAGGTCCTGAGTACTATATGACCATTTCAGCTGGCTTCAACAGGCAAAATGGACTGTAAATATTAATCGTGATAGTTAAGCTCTTCCTTTGCAAAATTCATTAGTCCATTTATCCAGAAGGGGAAAAAAAAAACTAGCTTTCTGAGTAAGGACAAGTAAGAAGGGAAGATAATTTGTCCTGCTAAATGCCTGATGTATTGTAAAACATTTGAAATGAAACATCCACAAACAGTTTGTTAGAGTAAATACTAAGTATAACTGCCATAGAAAAGAACTTTGCATATGCAATGTTTTTTCTGTATAGGCTGCTATTTTTTGACTTAGTGCACTTTTACTGTTTAGAGAATTGCATAGAAAACGTGGTCATCATGCTCAGCCATCCTGACCAGCTTATATAAACACTAGCTAAGGCTGCTAGAGATTATTTGCAGATCATTGCATCTCATGAGCTCAAATATAAGATAATTTGGGTAATATAATGTTTGGGATTACCATAATAATCTCTTTAGGGAAAGTGTGCAGTATCAGCAGTTCGAGTCTTTGAGGGAAGTAGAAACTGTACAGTAATAATTCAGAATTTATTATATACTTAAATCTTTCCTTGTAAATAAGGCAAATTTCTGAGCTCTTTATGGGACCCAGGATAAGGCCTTAATCATTTATTAAATAACTCTGATTTAACTCACCTGTGAAGCCCAAGTCATCAGTTTGGCAACATGTTTTTGTTGTGTAGTAACTTGTTTTACTGTAGCACTATCCTTTGAAGTTACACATACAACTTTCATGAATGTGCATTACTAGGGAAAAAAGCTCATAGATTAAAATAGGGCAGTCCACGATGAGAGACAATGGAAATCTTTTGTATAGATTTACACAATGTTAGGTAAGGTGTCTGTTTACTGATCCTTTGATGCTTTCTGACATCTTTGGGCACAGCCTTTCAGGAATCAAGTTTTGAGCCATATCTTCCAACAAGGGACCTGAGTTCTGTCTTTTAGGATCTGGACAGTGGGCTGTGCATTGTGTTAGTCATCACTGCCCTGCAGAGAATACAGACAGTTCTTTTCTGCTGTCTTCCTTGCCTATGAACCATCCCCAGAAAGCCTGGGACAGCCTGAAACACTTTCCCTTATGCACATCAGCTACTCTGTCTTGTCCAAATTAAAGAAACAAGCTTCTAGGTAGCAATTTCTGCACCTGTGGCAGGTTCGTAACCTTTTTGTGTTTTACTGAGTGTTGGGCTGACATTCTTGGCAAAAAACCTGCACAGTATTTATCCAGACTCCAGGAAACTGCATCATCACCACTGTTTTATAATAATCCCATGAAAATCCAGATTTTCTGTTAATTTGCAAATTATTCTAATTAACTGAATTAATCAGTTCTGCAGAAAATAAGAAAAGTCTTCTGATTCAAAATATATCATTATCTCACAGCATCGTATCACTGCTTTTAAGACTTTTGTGGTTCTTTTGCTCACAACTACCTTTGCTTCACAGAGAGCCATCCAACCTTGCAAATCTTGCAGTTTTCTAGTTGATTAGCATAGTGAAATTCAGCTTGGAGCAATTATTCTTAACCTATTTTAAGTTTGAAGTCCTTTGCTCCAATCTACAGTATGATAAAAAAGCTAGGGGTACAAAAGTAGTTCTTTTAAAGAATGTATCCCTTGGTCTAATGAAAGATATTACATCTATCTGAAAATCTCGTCCCATATCCTTGGACTGTCAAAGCATAGCCGCTTTTTACTTTTCATTAATTGTTAAATACCACTGCCCCATTGATCCATTGTAGTTACACTTTGGAAAGAAAAGAAATAGTATTTTAACAAAACATTTTTTTCTTCCAATTTGTATTGTGATGGGAAAAGGTTTTTATATTGTGCTCATTTTTTTCCTTATAATTTCACCTTCTCTTCTGAATGCATACCATTCTTTCCAGACTTATTCTGAAACTACTATGTAACAATAAGATACAAAAAGATCAGATAATATGAGCAATTTGGAGATTACCTTTAGCTTTAGAGTGGCGATAATTGTTTGAACTTACATTACTTCATCTTGTCTCTTTCAAACCATTTGGCAATAATCAGTAAACTATGGCCATGGAATTCATGCAAGACATCTTCAAAGTATGTATCTACAGTGCAGATATAAGCGTATTTCTTCATATGCAAAAAGGCTAATATATAGTGTGTAATTTTAAAACTTTTCATCAGTCTACAGATGTAGCATGTAATTTTTAAACTTCTAATCAGTCTACAGACATTATCATGTATATTTCTAAGGTCTGAACTTTTAACAGATTTTAAATGCACACAATAAGCATGCACAGAGTAGCTATGTAAAGACTTTTAATGAAAAAACTTGATGTTTTAAAATATTTTTTCCAATAGTCTTTAGAATAGCTATGTAATAAAAAGCAGAGTTGATCTGTAAAAAGTGTTATTATACAGTTCAGTGGGGGACTGGGGTGGTTTGGTTTGTTGTTTTATTTTGTTGTGGGGTGGGGGGGAGGTAGGAAGGTGTGTATTTGGGTTTGATTTGTTTATTTTTTCCCAACTGGAAAATCATAACAGAGGAAGGGGAAAAGAAAACATATCACCAAATAACCCTCCAAGTGGCATTGATTATAGACTAAAAAAACTTCTGCTTGAGACCATGAAAGAAATCAGACATGACAATTGCCTGTATTTATGGGAAAAACATTCTTTTTTTGCACTCATCTATCCCACTTCTCTTTTGAGCAATGATCTGTTAGATTTCTCGATACCAAACTTCCAGAACTGTCACTTGCCTTGAAATTCATGACAAGGTTTTACATATCATGTACAGAGAACATCTAATACGTCTGCCTTGTGAGACAAATAGATATATAGCAACTTCTCCTTCTTGAGAATTTGTCATCTCTGCTTATGAGATGTAGGACTGACATATATGGAAATCATCAGCTTTGCTGTATGTGCAGAGAGTCTGTCTTGCTCTAACAAAGTCTAGAGTGCAAATTCACAGAGTTTGTGATATCACTTGTGGAAGTCCTAAGATTTTATGAAAACATTTTCCTGGGTGAACTGTGCTGTATCAGTTTACTCTAATGTCTCATTTGGGGTAAAACTAACAGCAAATATTTCTACAGACACATTAATAATGTTATAAGGCATTAATTAACTTGTAGAGATATTACTAACTAGATAGATAGATAGAATATATAACTATATATGCATGAGGTATGACAGAGGTAAAAATTAGTATCCTGAACTGTATATTTTCTGGTTATTAAATATAAATCCAAAGGACCTGAAGTTTTGCTGTGAAACCACAGAACATCTAATCCAGCCACAAAGGGAATACCGGGATCTAGTTGCAGCCTAACTTAAAATGGAAACTTCTATAGACAGTAATGAGCGAGGAAAAAAACATACCTTACAGAGGTCAGGATAGAAAAGGCAGAGTAGGCAAGTAGATGAAAATGCTGAATATACTTAATTTGAAACCACTTAGATCTAGAAACATGAAAATGAACTGGGCCAATCTGCTAGCATTTTTTGTAGACCTCAAATTTAAGGATGATGAGAATTCTTGGAAGGTGAAGCAACATTTTTTTTGCTATCAGTTCTCTGATTAGCCTTGATGTTTCCAAGTGAAATTCCTCCTGCATCAACAAATTATAGAGAGGACTTCCTCTTCAACATTCATACCCAGCATGCTTTAGAATCTGTTGTTTGATCAAGAACTAAATATTGAAAGCTCAAGTCTTTTTTCCCCCTTAAACAAATGCTACAGGTCTGGGAGATTATAATCCTGTCTGTCCTGGTTGAGGTTCCTCAGATATTAAACTGAAATAATATAGAAAATATAAGCTTTGTTTTTGTCCTGTTAGACAAGATGCGCATGCTTGTGAGTGGCAGTCCCCACAAATACACATCAGGCATGTTAGCTGCCATGTTGACTCTTACCTTTTTTCAAGAGGAATACATGAAATTAACAGTATTTCCTGTTACAGATTCATTCCTACTTTCACCAATATAACAACTTTTCATACTTTTAGGATAATAGATTTTGTGCCCATAAGTAAATTTTTTGCTGGTTTGAAAATAAAAAGAAGAAAAATAGGTCAGTGTACTTATTTCTCTTGGGGTAGCATTTGAGAGAATAGCTAATACTTAGTTTGCGGATGTTTTTAATTACATATTTGTTTTTATCCAAGTGTATCCAAGTGTTCCTATGTATGAGAAGATTTTGTATTTACTTCCTTGATAGAATTCCATCGTACTACCTGTTGTCCTGAGAGAATGAATTAAATTCCAGGTGGTACTCTGTCCTGGTTTGAGACAAAACTCAGAGGGAGGAAAAAAAAATTATCCTCTGATAGAAAGCAGGCCTCAGTCCCCCTTCCCCCACCAAAGTTCGGGAAAAGAGAAATATTTTCCTTAAAGGAAAGTGAAGAAGGTACAAAACTATTTATTTAACAAATACACAAGAAAATAATAATAATGCTAAATAAAAAATAATGAAATCTCTCACTATGGAGAGAAAATGTAGAAGATTTAGAGTCCTTCTGTTGGTATGGTCTCCCTCTCCTTTTTGCAGCTGGGCCGACGTGGGGGTCCCCCCAGGCCAGGCTGGTGGAAAGGTCCCCCAGTGAGGTTTTGATGTTCTGGTGTCCCGAACAAGTCCAGAGGAGAAGAAAAGGAAACAAAAATCTCAGGATAACACAGGAGTTCAACTTTTTGTCTCTCTCCAAAGAAAGCCAAGCTGAGACCTGCCTGGAAAGCAAGCCAAGGGTGCTTCCCCCCGCTTTCTCTCCCGAAGAGCAACAGAGAGAAGTAGCAACCTTGAAACTCAGGACTGCTTTGAAAAAGTTCCTTTGACTGTTGGGGTTTTTTTTTCTTTCTCTTCCTGGGCTCAGTTTAAAGGCACAGAAAGGCACAAGATTCCTTTTTCTGGCATAGAGTAGGGGATACATCATAAAGTCACCCCAAGACATTTGTGGATTATTATTATTATTACTAGTTGTAGCCATGTCTTACAGGCCACAACTAGTCATATGGCATTATAATTTGTAGAGTGTCATGTAAAACTAGAAGCAGTTCCCAGCCCTAAAAAGAACTTTCACCTTAAATACAAAATAAGAGACGAATACTGCAGAGAGATGACCCTGTATTAAGGTACTGAGGAAAGAAGCTACAACTGGTGATAAGGAGCAACCACAATGCAAAATGTATCCAAACATTATAAATGGTTTATTAGACATCAGGGTGATAGTAATTTTGTAGACTTTTACCTCACATCTTAATGTGCTTACTGAAAAATTGGACAGACTCAAGTTGGGACTTGCTTGAAAAAAGGCAGAGAGCCATTATTCTTACTAGTTTTATTAAAGATGATAGATAAAATGGCAAGTGGAAAGATTTTCAAACTGGAGCTCACATTCTCACTGCAGTTCTGCCTCCGACATTGACATGTCTTTGAAACTTGTCAATATAAAGCAGCGTGTGGTCCCAGAGTTGAGCCTTTCTCCCTTCACCTTCCCTTCCCTTCTCCCTTCTCAAGCAGAGACCTGTGAGAAGTTATTCAAACAAGCTTCTTAAAACATCAGTATCTGGAGGCACATGCTTAAATACTTCTATTATCTCAGTGGGACTAATGCATAGGAATTTCTGAGCAGAATCAACCTAGCAAAATTTCCAAAGAACTGCAGATGCTTCTCTGTAAGGAATTTCCTCTACATGGGATTAAGAGCAGTTTGGAGAGTGGTTTGCTTGCTTAAACCTTGCCTAAAAATATGCTTTTTCAGAAACAGCATCTCAGGAAACTGAGCTCATATTGGTGAAATAAAGTCTCTTTAGCCATCCATGAAAGTTCGTCTTCCCTGGGTTCTTTTGGGACACACAGTCCCAAGGGAATAGTTACTTGACTTTCCAAAGTAGAGGGCCTGCTAGCATTCACCATGTGCAGTTTGCCTTAGTACCATCTCTTACAGTGATATTAGTATCTTTTTGCCTTGAAGCCATAATCTGAAGGATGTGAAAACTTCATCACCTCTACTTCTTTGAAAAACACATCAAAATATACCATGTAATTCTAACTCATCAAAATGGAAAATCACAAATACTTGAAATATGAAAGAAAAGACAATCTACATTGTTGTTTAGGATACCTAATGACTGTCATTAGCAATAATGATTATGAAATTAACTAGTGAAAAAAAAATTTTAAAAGGGAATAAGAGGAATAACTTACTAATTGTGAGACCTCTGAAAGTGGTCAAGAGTTTTGTGGGATGTGGCAAAAACTACATGTTGTAAAGAATTTAAATTTTGCAAAACCAAAGCATTTAGAAACAAATATACAATACAAAGCAGTTTTATATTGTTGGGCATTAAATTGGTTATCTGCTCTAGTTTTCAAGATCTTCGTTTGAGAAAAAAAATTAAATAAAATTATATACTCAAAATATTTGTCTTGTTTTGTTTTTCAGCACAAATTGAAGTGATACCATGCAAAATTTGTGGTGATAAATCCTCTGGAATACATTATGGAGTCATCACATGTGAAGGCTGCAAGGTACAACATTTTAATACAGCAGAGTCATCAGCATCTGTATTAGCCTTAGGCATCTATGTCCAGTGATACACTCTTACATTCTTTCAAGCAAGTGGTGTCAAAGGCTGTAAAGCCTAGTACTGATAGAGATGCATTTCATGTCTAGTTTTATGAGATGCTTTCCTTTTTATCTGACAATCTTTAGAGCTGCCTTCTTGTTTGAAACATGAATTGACCATATCCCATACAGTTTAAGTGCTGATACGGAGGCTGGCAATTGTCACACCTGTTCTTCCTGTAATCAGCTTGAGAGATGGATTTCTTAACTTCTTTCCTATATGACCCGTGTAGCATTCAAAGTTGGCATGTTATTTCAGGCCACCATCTTAAGAGCTTATAGGTGTGACTTTGGTCTTATTTTGTCCCCTTTTGTGGTGATGTGTGATTAGCATGTATTTCTCTCTGTATATTATTGTTCTGTTACTTGGTATGTTCTGTTATATCCCTACCCCTCACCCCAGATGGTTTGTCCCCTTCCCTTCTCCTCCCTTCCCATTGGCTGGAGCCCCCTATAAGAACCATAGGCTGGAAATGGGAAGGGCTCTTTCCTGGTTATCCCTGATAAGCTTGGACCCTTCACGAGGCCCGTTGCCTCTGGAGTGAATAAACTTATATTATATATAACCATGGAGAGCCGCCAGCATTTCCTTGTCCTCCATTTCCCTCAGCCTCTTCCCCTGGGGAGTGCAGGGGCACACACACCCCTCTGTAAGCCCTGAAGAAGCCCCCTCCTACCGGTGCCTGAGGCCGAAGCAATGCTTGGGCTGAACAAGGAGCGAGGCAGGACAGAGGGAAGGCTACACCCTTTGAATTCCATGCAGGCCAAATTGCAAAATCTCTAAAAGTTAAAATGCCTTACATGATGAGCAGTGTGAAAGTATCCTTAGCTTCAGTGAAGGACAATTGTTGGGAATTGTAGGTTAAAAAACAAAGGGGATGCATAAAACTGTTCCATCCTGCTTAGTCATATTAACATATGACCTCAGGCATTAGTTCAAATAACACAAATCAGACCCCAAGTCAAGAAAAGAAAGGCTTCAATTTTTGACTTTAATAATACTCTGTGATTTTACTATCTAAGGAATTATATTATTACTCATGGCAAACCAGAATTTCATACTGCATATTGATACTTGATTGTAAACAAATTGGGGTTTTGAGTATTTGATTGTAAACATGCCAAGTTTTGATTGTAAATGTGAAAATGCAAAGGCAACATCTCTGATTTCTCCTGTGTGGAAACACACAAACTTGGATGTTTGAAAATGAGTGCCTATTTGTAGAGTGAAATCACAAGTCTGTACATACTTAATGCTTTACAAAATTTTAGAACACCTGAAAAATCTGAAAATTTGGGTGCACCCATTTGCAAAAGAAGTATTTTAATGCCAACACATTAAGAAGCAATGTACTGTTCTTTCAGGAACATTAACAATTGTAAGCAGAACAATTTGCAATGTGTCTTATTGTGGCACTGAGCTAGTAATAACCATCTTCTTCTTAGGATCACATGAAATAGGATTAAACTAATTGGTCTGATACTTCAAAATTGGCACAAAAGGTATAGAAGAAAAATGTTTTAAGCAGAAAAAGGGAATCTTCTCTTGGTACGCAGGGCCCACAGGGCAGTTAGGAGTATGGTCTCTGTAGAAGTAATTATGGTTAATGTTTGTCCTTGTGTGTGCCTGAAGAGGAGGTAATACCACTCAGCTCTGGGAGTATTCTCCTTATTGAGATAAAGAGCTTCTCTTCCACTTAAGACAGTTTTAAACCTGTTGGTTTGGTGCCAGTTTTGCAGTATCAAATCTATTAATCTAATCTTGTTTAGTGAGCCTGTGTGAAAAAAAGACGTCAGTTTTCACATCAGGTCCACTGGGAGCCATCTTAGTCTATCAGAGCTCCTTGTTTAAGGGAAGCACTGTTTGGGGAAGTGCAGCTCTGCTCTTTGTTTAAATGGCCAGCATTTAAAAAACTATTCACTCAGCCTGTACACTAATAACTGGTCATTTCTGGCTCCTTTTGTTTGAGTATGTTAGAAATCTGAAAAAATTAAGAGTGGAGGGCTTGAGTGCAAGAAAGAGGCTAGAATCACTACACAAGCATGCACACACGTTGAGCCAGGCACTAGACAGCCACAGCATCTCAGGACAAGCATCCAAGAATTACACTGCCAGTGGTACTGCTACAAACTTCAAGGAACAAGAAATCCTTAAACATTGTGTCCCTACGTTAGCTGTGCTGCTATAAATCCATATTATAAGAGCTTAAGGGTCATCATAAATATTACTGTTGTTTTGTGTGCATGTCTGCATATGCTGAATAACCTGCTAAACCCACTGAGGAAAATTGCATCTCTGCAAATATCCTTACTGAAAGGGTGAAACCTGAAGATGAGTTTCCATCCCATCTGTATCTGTGTCTCCTTTTTTGATCAGAAGCCCTTTATCCTCCTTCTTCCCTACCCCCAGAGCAAAGTACTTGCTACCATTCTTTTGTCATGATTTAGAAAGCAATTCACATGGCCATTTGATTTCTCTAACTGACTGTGAATGGTGGATGAAGTGATTCGTTCAAGATGCAGAAAGACTTGTTGGTGCTGGGAAATGTTGCTAAATCTGTTTTTAACTTTTTAGCTCCTCCGTAATGAACTGCATCTTTCTTCATGCAAAGTGAAATTATTCTGAGTAGATATAGCCAATACTATATAAGGATTCAATAAATATGAAATGGAACTATTATCTCTACTTTACAAGACAACATTTAGGTCTTATACAGGAGAAAAAGAGAAAAATTCTCATAAAAATTAATTACCTGCTGTAAATTAATTTTATTATGTAACCCACAATGGTCTTTTTCCCTCACAGGGGAAAAGAAAAAAGAAATAGGTTCTTCTGAGATGACATCAACCTTAATAGGAACAAAAACCATTGCAGAATAAGTCACAGTCAATGCTAAATGGTTGTGTGGGGTTTTTTAACATTACCTATTTAATTTGTTCTCTCAAATCCATATTGACATAGATCCTGCTAAAATCTAAGCCTTTAAAGCAGAAAACACTTTGCAATTCAAAAACAAAATTTTGAATTTTGTCAAAAGTCCAGCAAAGAGAGTAAAAATATCTGCCATTAGCATCCATTTAGCCTTACATTAAACTCACCTTCACAATTTCAAGAAAGTTTTGGTCAGCCAAGATCAGAGAAGTTCCCATCAGAATTTTACCAAGAGTTCCCCTAAAAGACATCCTTGTTCTCAAAAGTGCAAATCATAAAGCTCAATTTATATTTTAGATATACTATAATCATTGATAAGATAAACTTGGGCCAGTTCAAGTGAGTCTCTTTATGCTTGACTTCAAGAACTAGTGATGCCAGTGTCCATTGTGAAGCACCGTCCATGCCGCCTGTTGTTACTAACACCCCACAACACCCTCATTTGGTTCGCCAGGACTTGAGTGAGAATTCAGGCATAACCTGTAGCAAATGAATCAAGCCCTGTAGCACTGTCACCTTGTGACTTCTCTACTGTCATTCATTTTCTCAGTATTGCCATCCATCAGCCTGTGGAGAGATACACTTCTTTTTCCTGGTAAATGAAGTCAACAGTTGGTTTCTGACTCCATTCAGTGGTGTTTGCATACCAGCCCAGAAAGGCAGTCACTTTGGCATCACTTCCGATGACTGATGTAACTGCAGTAATGATGTTTCTACTCTTACTCCTCATAGCCTCCTGCAGTGGGTGTGCTACCCTTCAGCTTTCCCATCACACAACCTGCAGCTGCTTGCACCTGCCAAACTTGTCAAAGAACTTCTCTACTTTGTTTTTTCTCTCTCTGCATTTTCAGCTCCTCCTGAGTTTTTATTTACCTATTTATTTATTTATTGGTTTATTTCTTTTGTTTATTCTCACCCCCCCGTTTTTATTCCTCTTGTCATCTCTGCTATTTCATGTCACTTGTACCATAACAGTACCTTTCAGCACTGCACTTGACACCACCTCATGGCAGCTGGGAGCTCGTAAGGACTTAGGTATATATGCTTTCCCTCTCTAGATCTTTTGCCAAATACCCCACAACTGGCAAGAAAAGCCTTCTAGGAGATAGAATAACTACACATTTTTACACAGATAAAGTGGATAATGCTATATTCTATTGAAATGGAAAACTTTACTTTATCATGGTAGTATCTAAAGGTGTTGCTTGCTCCTTTTTGTGTTGTCTTTACTTGATACAGTCATTATATCCTAGTGCTTTTGTGAAGCTTGAATTTGAATTACTTTTCACTCTTGAAGGGTATGGCCCCTCCAGATCAGATCAGCATTTACCAGGTTAAATTGAACAGCAGACTTCAGCTTCTAATGCTGTGCATACCCAGTGACGGTTATTAGTTTAAAGGAAGAAGAGAGTCAAACCAAATACTTTTAAGTTATCTCTTTTCAAGTGCTGACAGCTTTTCCTCTGTTAGGAGCAAATGTTAGATGATTCACAATTATTATTGCACAATAAAAATTCATTCTGTAGCATTATTGTTTGAGTTTTAACCAAGTAGAATTACATTCTTTACAGAATAAAGCAGTTTTCCTTATTAGAAGTAAGTGTTTTTAATTTCACTGTACAAGGCCATCATATCTTCAAAGCCACAGCATAAGTAGCATTGCACTAAATAAGAGTTTATTGTAGTCATTTTCATGATTCTGTGTGTGTGTGTGTTTGTGTGTGTGTGTTTGTGTGCATGCTCACATATATGCTCATCGTAATACTTGATCTCTCCTGTCTCTTGCCTCAAGGGATTCTTTCGGAGGAGTCAGCAGAATAACGCATCCTACTCCTGCCCAAGACAGAGAAACTGTTTAATTGACAGAACCAACAGAAATCGTTGCCAACACTGCCGACTTCAGAAATGTCTTGCTCTGGGAATGTCTCGAGATGGTAAGGAGTAAAATTCCTGCTTCACATCTAAGCCCTTTTAAATTTTTTTACACTGCTGCCTTAAAATCCCTGTAGATCTCTGGAAAAAGAACGGGGAGAAGCTCCTTGCTTTGTAATGCATGCACTGTGAGATGATCTTTGCCATTTAGTTAACAGAAGGGCATTTTCTTGGAGAGGCTGGGGAAAATCAAAAATTAGAAAGCAGTATTAATTTGAAACAGAGTCAGAAGTGAAATATGTTATTCTGGTCAAAAGCACAAAGCATAAAAAGATCAACCCTGGAGAGGTGGGTTTATGTTAAGCATTATATTAAACATTAACATTTATCTTAACATTAAATATTGATTTGTGAAAGCATCCCTTTCCTTGAGATCTCTAAACGTCTGTGACAATAAGTAGACAGTTAAAAAGAAGTTTACACCTTGATAGCGTTAGGGCTTTTTGTTTGTTTTATTCAAGGCACTTGACCAAATATTTCACATTGGAAAAAGCATTTCTTTTACCTGCACATTGCCTCCTGTCTGGATCCATAGAGGAAATACTTCCTAATCTAGCACTGAAAATGGACCCTATGCCAGAGGAAAGTTCAACAATCTGTATCTCATCTCAGAATCCTTTGGTCTCTGAAGAGATCTGGTCCACCTCCCAAGCTGTGGTGTGATGAGCCAAGTGAGAATGTTCATCATATCAAAGCAGCAGGTAGTGGGAGGCTTGGACAAGGGCTGCCAACAACTGACGTGCTGCAGACACTGCTCCACATGCAGGGGGTTTCCAGCTCACAGACACATTTTAAATAGTCAGAAAGTATAAGGAGAAAATGTTCTATTTTTTGAAGGCAGGCTATAATAATTTTATTTGCCTGGAAAAAACTTTCTGTCTTAAAAAGTTGACACAAAATGTGTATTTTGAAATTAACAGTCATTGATGGAGAAGTTAGTTAAAGAGTTATTTCTTTAGATTGTCCATAGACCATAAACTTGTTTTAAATTTCAACCATAATAGGTCTTTTTTTACTTCAATGTGTCTTAAGTCGCACTGAAACTACTTGCTCCAGTCTCACTGGTTTAGGAGGGGCCATGCAGTCTGGCCTTTAATCCATGAATTCTTTTCGATCGTAGCATCCAGTTTAATTGACACATTTGCTCCTAATTTTTCACAGTGATTAAAGTAGTAACATTTCAATAATTTAACAGCACATGATTTCCTTCTAGAAGTGTCATTTTCCAGTGATTTAAAGTATCACAATGGCATTTTAGTGTGACTGACAGCACTGTCTTTCCAGCCTGTAATTTGGGGACCACTGCATACAGATAAAGCAAGTGATTCCTACAAAAGTATCACTTTATTCTCTCATAGTTTAGATAAGGGTGTTTAAAATTAGCAATATTAAGAGCCCTTGCAAATTTAAAATAGGATGTATGAATTTTTTAACAGAAAAAGTGAATGTGATTTTTACTTCTTAGACATCTAATAGATTTATTTGCATCATGCAGAGGCAGGATGCTAATTGAGAGCAGCTGGAGATTCCAATTAATGAATATATAATAAGAATAAACAGTGGGTATTTGTTTTTATTACTGAGACCCTAAATTTGAAGAAAATACGTAGTTGCATTATTCAAAATACAGTCATTGTATATGTCTGTAAGGATATGCATGCACCATGGACAAATTGTAGGTCAAACTGAGTTCACATGTGGTATCTTCCAGCCTGAGTGAAGAGCTGCAAGTAACTGAGATTGGCAGTAATATTAAAACCCTCTTAGTGTGAAAAAAAGTGAAAATAAATTGAAGAGGCTGTCATCTTCTTGTTGTTCTGGAACTATATTTTCATATTATGCTTTTCTTTTTTAGTTCTTGTACACAATTGAAGAATTTCATATTCGTCCATGTATAGGCTCAAACTCTTCTTGAGGGCTAAAAGATACTCCTCTGCTATTAGCTCATCCTGTTCTAATAAACGTGGTGATTTTGAATTGATCCCATTTTCAGATGGACTGGAAATACACAATATAGAAAGCACACCTCATAATACCCAGAAATTTGTGTATCTGGAGCAATGTCATCTTATCTGTGTTCTGACTAATTCTGCTGAATGTATCCCTCATTTGTTTTAGAGCACAATCAACAACTACCTGTTCTCTAAGATCTCAAGATCTAGCCCAGTAGATCAGAATTTACAGAGACATGGTGGGATGGAGAAGTAGGTAGAGAGATAATCGGCTATGATCTAGTGTATATGCAGGCTGTGTATTTACTATTCCTAGTTCCACCCCAATCAGCCTGTATTTTTAAAATTTCAATCTCAGTGTAATGAATCCTGTTTCTGAGGAAAGTGGTTTGCCCTATGATGTTTTCCTCCCTCACTCGTTGGACAAGTGCATGGATTTGTGCCTGGGCATTATATAAATTGATTGTCTTTATCCCTAAGACTCCTTCATGGAAAGGATGACATTCTGTTATTCTGTTATTTTCCTCTCAATTCTAACTCTAACCTGTAAGATTATCTTTCTTAAGTGTGAAGATAACACCCTGTTGAAAGGATGTGATAATAAGGCTTTAGGGCTCGTTTTCATCCAGCGTACTAATCTTGTTAGTGTACTGTTTAAGGGCTTGTGGAAAGTTAGCAAATCACATGGGATATGAATCTACAGACTGTAAATTCCATACAGCTCTGGGTTGTTGGTGAACACAGAGATATAAAAGAATGCATGATCTTTTTAACATTCACAGTGGGAAGTGAGTTGCTTGACTGAGGCCCTCCTGTCAAATAGGAGTCATGTTGTCAGCTTGTAAATTCAAGCACACAATACTTTTTCATTTATGAGATGCATATGGTCTAAAGCTTTGCATCCTTTCTCATTTTCACAGAAAAAGATGTTTCCACAGCAAAATTAACCCTGAAAATAAATATCAAAATAGTGGTGGGGTTGAAGGAGATCAAGAAAAATTTAAAGATTAAAATAGTTTGCACTGTGATTTGCTTTCAGCTGTGAAATTTGGAAGAATGTCCAAAAAGCAGAGGGATAGCTTGTACGCTGAAGTGCAGAAGCACCAGCAGCGACTGCAGGAACAGCGGCAGCAGCAAAGTGGTGAGGCAGAAGCCCTCGCCAGGGTTTACAGCAACAGCATCAGCAATGGCTTAAGCAACTTGAATAATGAAACTGGCAGCAGCTACTCAAATGGGCATGTCATCAATCTACCGAAGTCTGAAGGTTATTATAACATGGATTCTGCCCAGCCCTCCCCAGACCAGTCTGGGTTAGACATGACTGGAATCAAACAGATAAAGCAGGAACCTATCTATGACCTCACCTCTGTACCAAACTTGTTTACCTATAGCTCTTTCAACAACGGGCAATTAGCACCAGGGATATCCATGAGTGAAATAGGTAAGGAAATTTTTTTTTTACTGTAGTGCAATGTGTATATATAAACTTAGCTCCAATATTGTATTAAAATGTTATATAGGCATTCCATACAGAGGGACACAATAATTACATGGTCACACATTTGTATATGTGCACACACATAAGGAGAGTAAAGGAAGGAGAATCAGTCTGACACTAATTGACATAATATTGAGGCAGCTCTCTTTTTACCAAAATCTACAAATTGTGCAGTTTCTTAAACCCAGCAGTTCATGTTCTGTTTATGGAATAGAAGCATCAGAGCTGGTCACGAGTCAGTCACAACCAAGTGACAATTAGGAGCGGAGAGCTTGTTTCAAATGAGCTCATTACTAGCAGGGTAAAGTGGTCTTTTCAGCCAACCATCTATATTCTCGTCAACACCCAGCATCCCCATGGCAGCTAATTTTAGGGTATTTACTGTGAAAAAAATAACAGCTTGTTAGTTCTGTTGCATGGATGTCAATGCAGAGCAAGTTCACTGAATTGATGAAGTGCGTAAGGTCTGAATGTAGTTGCTTGGATACTCCCTCTCTGCCTGAATGCCTTGGAGAACCTGTCTCTTGATTTCATCTTTGAAAAGTGGTAAAGAGACCTCTCTGTGACATGAGACTGAAAGGCAATGACTAACGGGATTCTTCTCTAAGGAGGGTTGCTATTCATCTAATGCTTCTAGTTGTACTTCTTCAAAGCCTCTGGAAGTACTACTTCTATTATAAGGAAATAACATGAAAGAAGATTGAAATCCTAATTAAATACCTTAGCAAGTGAAATATGCTGAATCAGTTGTGGTTGAGAATATAATCAAAGGATAACAATTTGTTAATGGAATTTAATTAAAAAGAAAGGAGGAAGAAGAAGAAGAAAATTGTATTGGAGAGCACTCCTAACAAATTAATTACTTTCACATCATAAAAACCCTCTGTAGTTCTGCCTGTCCTCGCTGTTTCATGGATGTACACTTATATCTGTAAATTTATGTGTGTTGTCAGACCTTCTGAGGACCCTAGAGATGTGGCCTCTACTCAATATAGATTGCAGTAATGGTGTATATAATAGTTACGGTCTGATAAAAAAATGGAGTTGTGACTAGAATCTGTAGAATGTTTTCTACTCATGGATGCTTATGTGCAGGAAGATGTATAACACATTGTGAACTTTAGTTGCAAATTGTGCAGGAGAACGTTATATTTTTGTGCGACTCTGTTTATTAGGATGTGTTTTATTACCACATTTAGCCTAAGGCTGTCCAGCGAAGCCCTACACCCACAGTGTAGGACTAGTGAAGATCATCTGCTCCAACTTCCCTCTCAGCTCTTGTGGCCATATGAATATTACTCACATGTGGCTTATGCATGCCTCAGTTCTGTAACGATGGATCACTGTACTGCAAACCAGCTGAAAGAAAATTTAAACAACCCCTAAGAGCTGTTTCCCTGCAGCCCTTGGATCAAAGGGAAATGTTTCTAGAGACTCAGAGCAAGTCTAGAAATGCAGCAGTTCTGCTAGTCCATGAATTAGGGATTGTGTTCAGTTACAGAAATGAGCCCAAAGAAAGTATGGCCATGGAACTATATTCTTAGTGGATAAAGGATCCCACTGAAGTCAATGGGTTCTCTTCCTTCATGAAGCTTTAGAAAATAATTTAAATTTTATCTCTTACTGGTTCACTTAGAAAGAATGCATCATTCTTAAATTTTCACCCATTTTTTTGCTCTCCTGGCCCTAAACCAGCCAACCCTAAACCAACCTCACATTTCCCAGTCTTTCATCCTCTGTGTTATCTTGCCAGTGCTCCCCTTCTCTAGCACACAAAGCAGGAAAAAACCCAGAGCACAGGGAGCAGAAGATAGGGAAGACCTTGTCTCTGAGCTGACAGCTCAGAAAATGCAGGTGCTCTGGGATTTGCCTCTCTTCCTTTTGAAATTGAAACTGGGGCTCCTAAATTGCTAGGATTTTCCTGAAGTGCCGCTGTCATTTGTGGCACCTACAGCAGAGGGGTAAGGGTGACAGTGAGAGAAAATACAGTATAATGAATCAGCTGATGCAACTGAAAAAATGTAAGAGATATATCATAAAATACTGGTGTTAGTGCACAGGTGGATAATATTTTCAGTGTTTAAAAACAAACAGAAAATGTCTCTTAATGTCTCTTAATGCTGCAGACTTTG
Organism: Calyptomena viridis; assembly: GCA_013390005.1. Classification (NCBI taxonomy): domain Eukaryota; kingdom Metazoa; phylum Chordata; class Aves; order Passeriformes; family Eurylaimidae; genus Calyptomena; species Calyptomena viridis. Next base: position 10,022 of record WEIV01004683.1, on the reverse strand, counting down.
GATCATCTGTAGAGATGCAGTCATGCAGTCAAAGTAGGAAAACTCTAAGCATTGGGGTGTGTTGATTTTGTATCTTGGTGTGCTTAAATTTCACTGATGAATTGTATCTTACCCCAGTAAGATTTGGAATAAACTCATCTCATGTTAAATAGAAGTTACTGCCCTAATTGTTAGAAGAAATCATTGAGAATATATAGGAGATGAAAAAGCTATTAGTGCTTTGATCCATGTGCTTGATAGAAATTTCTTTGTACCATCATGTGTAGTGATGTACTGAACCGCTGAATATCCCAGATCATGTTAGTTCTTTTCCATACTGAGTGTATCTCTACCACATACAAATTTCCAGTCTTAGTTTTCTTCTGGTCTTTGTATTCTTCAAATACATATATATGTTTAAGCACAACCTCACTTGCCACTTGCCTGATCTTGAGTGCAATCATCCTAATTTTTAACTCATAAATGAATGTGTGGGATTCATTTCATCCTTCAGCTTCTGAAAGGTGCTGTAAGCTCGCAGAGAACAGACTTCTTGACAGGCAGCCCAGAACAAAAGTAGTCTTTGCAGTTTCTGCATCTCATATCAAGCAATATCCAGTTCACTTACTCCTTTGCTGTTAATGGTTAGCTTGTTTCAAATTCACTTCTCTCCCTTATAGGGCAGTTTTTACAAAGATACAATTGCACATTTCCAAGTTTGAATCTCATTTTCTTATTTTTCTAACCTTTTCAATCCTATTACATTATGTCTGAGTCTTCACTCATGCTTTGAGACTTCTTTCAATTTAGAATTATCTCTTTAATTTAATTACCATGCTGTGAACCTCTTTTTCAGATTATTATGAAAATGTTAAATGCTTGTAAAACAAGTTTTAACAGTGGTCCCTGCTGACTAAAAACCTGCTTCAGATGTATATATTACTTTAGTATTTATATTTTGCTTGCTATCCAACAATAAGTTCTCTGAGAAATTAATATGTCTTCTTCCCTTTGGAAAAATTTGATTCAGCTATAAAAATAGTATTTGTTAAGATATTCTATATAACGTAATCTATACATAATTTACATTCTGTTCTTCACATGTTAATTTTTTTCTTCCACCAAAAGCTACTTTGATCTTTAACAGGTTCTGTGCTTTAATTTGTGTGTGAAAGTGTTCTTTTTCCCAAATGTACATTCACCTACAGAAGACTTCATAGTAGAAGTGGAAATTGTTCAACTTAACACTTTTGAAATTAAAAATTTTTTGCACAGAAACTGTTTCAACACATAGTATTAGAATGCAAGAAAAATATAGCTTACCTTGCATTGCATGCATATTAGTATCTCTGTACACTGTGCTAGCAATTAGGTGTATGAGAAAGACATGCTGACAAGTTACAGTTATATAGGGCTCTGTCACATATGTTTAGTGCTATTATATTCCTTCAAATGAGTTAAATAGTCTAGGGTACAACTGCACATTATCTGATCACTGTGAGAAGCAGGATAGGTGGTGTCTCCTATGGAAGAGAACATTAAGTATAGCAAAAAGCAGTTCCAGATACAGACAGAAATTTCTCATTTCAGAGCTTATGATGGAGAAAAGTTGTATAAAATCAAGTAGTTCCCCTTTAGGCTCAAGCCTACTCAGTATTCCAGTTCCTGTAACAAAAAGAAACACAAAGCATAAAGAAATCAACCCAAACCTTATAAATAAACATACAGAAACAGAGCCTCAGCTTGGCATCAGCTGCATTTCCAGTTCAGCTCATTTTTCTTTAAAGGGAAGTATTTTTCTCTTTAATTCAAGGCGTTTTGTTGGAGACTTGATACGGATTTGAGTGAGCAGAACACAAAGTAGGTCAGATGCAGCAACCAGATGACTTGGGTAGGCCCTTCCTCTAACTATCCTGCTGTCCATGGGGTGGCATGGTCCGGGTGTGTTCCATCAGCCAGTGATGCTGCCAGCACCCATGTCCCAAGAGTGCATGCTGCCAGAGACCTCACAGCACAGTCCTGTTTCTCCCTGACCACCGTGATATCTGCACATCTGGGAAGGCAGAAATTTCTCATGTTCTCACATTCTCATGTGGTGACAGCTCAAACAGCGAGGTGAAACCTGCTTGTCAGTGGGAATTTGGTCATTTGCAGAATGACTTTCTCCTCTCACAGCAAGTCACAGAGATCAACTGGTGTGTGCAAAATTCCGAAGTGAGAAGGGAGCTGCAGTTTCTGATGGCAATGCTTACTGCCAAGTGTGATTTCAAATTAGCAGGTATTAAAGGCTTATTTTTAGACTTGGTGACATTAAAGACCATCTTGTTTAAATATATGTGCATAATATTATCTGTCCCTGAGCTGAACATTGCATTTTCCTCACTGAGTGTGTGGCTCCAATCTTGGTCTGTAGAAGTTGATGGAAAGGGCTCCCTGCCTTAACTGCAGTTGGGATTACGAGCCTGTGATTTCTTAAGGCAAGATAAAACTATTAGTGAACACTGTTGTGGAGAAAAGAGATTGAGTATGGGTTTACTCCGGGTCAAATTGAAAAGTGCCTTGTCACTGTGTGTATTTAGGTAGTCATTAAGGCTCCACTAGACCATACAGGAGGTCATATAGCCCAGCCTCTATAATTACAAAAAAAAAGTGTTGTCTACATATATTTACTGATGATTCTTCAACATCAGAGCTATTTGAAGGTACCCAATTGCTTGAAATACTTACATTTCTACCAAAATTACATTAAGGTTGGTGAGCTTGGGTTTGATCTTCCCTTTCCACAACCCCTCTGATCCTGCTCTGCTATGTATGTCTTAGGGTGGGCAATAACTCATCAGGACAGACATCTGGTATGAATTGTAGGAGTCACTGCCTGCCCTACACCATAACATACAGCTCTTTTGAGCCTGACCCTTAACTGGAAAGTGACAGTAAAGAGAAACCTTAAAAATTTTTTGAACACTGGCCCAAGATAGGTGTGTAAAATAAAAGCCCTCTTGGTAACTGCAAATGATGCTCTGTGCATTTGTAATTTAGTCTTAATTTAGCTGGGTTCATACATTTATCTCAGGACCACAGTGAACAACTTTATATTCTGTAAAGTTATTTAATTTCCATTGTTGCAATATCATTCATGCAAGTGGGAGCTTAGAATTTAGTTAATTCACTGTTTCACCTTGAAGGGAGATCTTCACCTATAAACATTCTCAACTCCTCAGCAGAGGATGTATTTTTCCCTTCAGCCGAAATCTTTCCATTAACTTTAGAAGAATTTAGTTTATTCCTCCATGCCTGTACTGTTCATGGATCTCCACAACTCTGTATGTTGCATATGCAATTCATATGTGTCACCATCAGACTGATACCTTAAAAATTTTTGTCTGCCATGTTTGGCTTTTGAAAGTTCAAAAAGTACTTCTTCAATATGATAAGCATTTCTTATTATTATTATTTAACTATGTTCTCTTTAGCTCCAGGGTTTGTTGCCTGTGCCAGGCAAAGTGCTAACAGACAGCTTACTGAACGTGTATTAGTACACTGAAAATGCAATGAGCTTTGTAACTAAAGCCCATACCTATGGTGACATTATTTGTTTGATGTTCTCTTTATATAAAGCCACCACCCACCATGCAGTGAAAAAGAAATGATGTGACTATAATCCTATGTAATGTTCTTTCACCTGTTTTTCTAGGCCATAGTATAATATCCCTCCTACCAAGCTGACAGTAAAAACTTGCAGTGCTGTTGTCTACACCCTGACAGCTGTATTTCAAAGGAGCAATGTTGCCATCTAGTGAGTATTTAAAATATGCAGCATCTGCATTTCTGCACACGAACTGTCAGGGCATTATATCTTACCATCATTAACTATTTAAAGGTGAGAATCAGAATAAATTAGTATTTCTGTTCTGTACTCATTTATGTGGCAAAATTTGGAACTTCTTGTTTTCCAAATTAATTTAAAATATGCATAAAATGGTATTGAAACCAACCTTACCTATAGCCTACATTTTTAAAGAATCATAATATAGTTCTTTAAAGTGGGCACATTTCTAATCCATTGAATTATTATATAAAATTACTCCTTTTCTCCAAAGATAAGAATGTTTTCTTGCATGACCAAGCTTGACAAAATACGTTCATTCTATTGAGGATTTGAAAAAAGTAGTTAGAAAGCAACCATTTGTAGCAGTCAAAATATGTAAAATACTATATTATATTTCCCATATATTACCCTATATCATGACAATATTCTCAGGAGTAACACTGTACTGTGAATATTGTCAGATTAGAAGTCACACAGAAGGATCAATGTAAATCTAATGATGTAACAAGGCGTGCTCCCACTCCCATTTGTAAGAATAGCCTTTTGGCTGATTTTCTATTGTATGCTTTGGAGCACGAATGTCAAAAGCAGAAGAAATGGTAACAGGTTTCCTTCAGGAAGTATCAAAAAAAGAAGGCTGGAGCAGGTACCAGGAGTGCCTGGGGCATATGAAGGAAATGTGCTGTTTTCCATGGTTTTGTCTCACACACAACCCACAAGGAGGCAAACTGCAGATGAAAATCAAGAGGTCAAGGCAGTGATGCTTTAGTATCACTGTAGTATATGGAAATTGCATATTATCTGCCAAAATTTCTGTAGTTTGGATTAGTGGCGATATTATGTTGTTTTTTTCCTTATCTCAGTAAGTCCTTTTTGGATTTAATGTCAATGCTCCCTGTCTTTAATGTTTGTGTATGGTGTTTCAGGGATGTCAGCACCTACACTGTGAATACTTATCCTGTACTTCCTGAGAGTTCTCAGAATATGGTTTCCATAATTTATTTCTTTGTCTTCCTGAACAACACTGGTTGATCATGCCTTAATCCTCAGGTGCAAGGAAGTCAAGCGGAAGTTTGGTTTTACAAATTTTTTTCTTTCCCAGTACACATGCAACATCCTCAGTTTGACTTCCCAAGGCTGTAGTTCACTTTTTCATGCTGCTTACCTTCTGTCTGGTAGACTTCATCACTCACTTCATGCTTTTCACTACTTTCTACTTTATTCCAGAGAGTATGGTGTGAGTCTGCTTGTTTTGCAATTTTTGATGCTGTTCCAAGCTCCATAAGAAATGATAGATGTCTTCAGTCCTTTCAGGTTTTGGTATTTTATTTTACAGAACAGCAACAATTCTTTTATACAAGAGCAAAAAGATATGATAAAAAGTTTAAGTGAAATGCACAAGAGAGGAATATGGATGTGTATAGTGGAAAAATTCAGTACTACAAGACATAGGGCTCAGACAAATGCTGAATCTGATAATGAGAACACAGATTTTATAGTGCAGTAACCTTTCAGGGATGAAAATCATATGTAAGTGGGAATAGTTAAAGCAGGATATTAAGGCATGAAGCCCCGTGTGTTCTTTTTTGACTGCACGGATATTTTTTCTTTTGATTAGTGAAATCTGGCATTACTTATGATAACCAGATTGCTTCACTTTCTGACACTATACACTAACACCACTTCAATACAACTCATTTGTCACACTACAGGAAAACAGAACTATCGTTGGATGTTTCGTCATTACTTTTTAAAACATTAGTATAGATAGATTGCTTAAAATTTTTATAAGAAGTGAATTGTAAGCCTGTTTCAGTGCAACAAGTGCTAAAAGATATTTTAACTTCTTCCAGCCTTTGGTAGAGTATGACAGGGCAAACCCTTCCAACTTTGGTTTAAAACCATTAATATTCCAATTATTCCATGTGTATTTCTAGGTTTAATAGAGAACAACGTCCAAATAGCATTTGCTTAAGTGTGAAAACTGAAACCACTTTTTTGTTTCAGGACAGTCTCAATTTTAATATAAAGATCTCTTTGTGTAAGCTGTGGA
>WEIV01004682.1:16958-34564 GCA_013390005.1 Calyptomena viridis | reverse complement strand
GAGTGGGATTTTCCTCTTTATGACTGTTCCATTCTAGGAATTGTATAAAAGAATTCAGAAACCAAATCTCAGCACCACCAAAAAAGACTGTTATATCCCCAAAAGCAACAATAAATATAATTTTATTGTTTCATAATATGGTGAATTAAGACCAAATGTAACCCTAGACAAACAAATGTACTTCTCGTGTATATATAAGCTTATTCCAGACACATTCTGATTCTGAATCTTAAAAAAAAAATTCTTTCCTTGATTAATTATGTGCATACACCCAACCAATTTGTAGCTTTAGAAAACTGCAGGCAATGGACTGGCCACCAACCCTCCAGGAAAGCACAACAAAAATAACTGCACCCAATCTGCTGGTCTAGTAAGTAGTTGTTACAGTAGCACTTTAGTTAAAATAGAAAAGGTCTCCATATTAATTTAATGAATACAGGCTTGTTGCCTAGTGTCAGGTGAGGACCTTATTCTAGCATCTAGTGGAAGTTTCGTAGAGGGACAAAGAGTCCATTCATCTCTAATCCAGGAAACGTCACGTCCACCATATAAAGTCCCACTGCAATGTAGAGAGGATTTCAACCAAAGACTAAGTGGTTTGAAAAGAGGAAACTTAATATCTGACAAGTAAAAAACCCCCACTTGATTCTAGATAACAATTGCTGTAACAAGTTCATCTATGCGCTCAGCTTTTCTTTTACAATTCTCACTTTAGGCTTGAAACAAAACAATTCTCCTCTCCGTCTGCTGTTAATAGAACACACCTCTCTGCCAAACTGTTACAGACCCCTGGAACTTTCTTCAGTGTGTCCTATGTACCATAATGTTACAAAAAGGTTCCTCAGGTTTTTTAACTTAATTCAAATTCTGGATAGCTTTAACTGGCATTCAAACTTGAACAACTTAAATGACAAAAACAACTAGGGAAAAACAGCTGGATCAATATTATCAATCGCTTTACAATTTCAAAATCTTGAAATTAAGAACTTTTAAAATCTTCTTCCTCTTCTCCAGAATGAATAAGTTCTATTTCCTCAATCTTTTGTTATAACATGAATCAAGGAAGACATGATGATATGACAGGTAACTACATTCTTGGTGAGAAGTGCTATATACAGCTCTTTGTGATATTTATTATGTTAGACGTTTTATTTTGAATATTCTCCAATAATATTCCTGGCTGATTTTGTCATTGAAGTTGGCGGTCTAATATTTTTTAATACATTTAATATATAGCTTTTCCTATACTTTCCTTGAAATGTATTTCCCTATTGGTTTATTACCATGTATTATAATTTATTTTATATCTTGTAGTCCTTTACTCTAGAATTTACAAATTTACTTAAATCTGCAGTGAACTCCATTTGTACTCTTTTATGCAGGTACATAAATGACTCCAGTGATTCTGAATCTGGTTATATTTTACATTGTCTTTTATTATTTAATGAGACTTCCAGTTGAGTATCATCAACCTTGCCTATGACATTATTAGCTGCATATTCACTCTGTTCTGCATATTTTGAGCAAATTGCTCAGGCTAAGTGTCTTGTCAGGTTCAAGAACCTCCTCTCTTCCCAGAAACACTATTCAGAAAAACAAAGAAACAAGAAGCAAGTGGAATGCAACCCTAAACATATGGAAACTGAAAGAAGAAAAGTTTGCCTGATCCAAGTTTTGATTGCTAGAAATATCATATATTGCAAAATCTCCCAGAGCTTTTTAAGGTATAATGTGTCCTGGAAACAAGCAAACAATTCTGGTAAAATGAGACCAGGCCAAATATTTATGAAAAGCACTGTAAGCATACTCTACTTTGAGCAGATGTTGTAGAAGATCTAGGATTAAGTGGCCAAGGATTGTTCCCTATTCCCAAGATTTGATGCTGCTTTCTTATTTCTGTGTTGGTGCTTGTTTTTATTCTCAGAGCTATTATCTTAAGCTAAGTTTTTAAGTGATGATTGTGAGGAAGCAGAGGGAAAGTGACACAGAGACAGAAAGAGAAAAGATTTATAGAACTGCATGCTTTAATCTTAAGGTAACAAATGAAATTGTGTGAAATTTGAATTCTTGCTAAGTGTCAAACATTTGTGCAAATTAAGCATTATCCCAATACAATGTAAAACTGTTCCTATGTTACTTAGATAATTGACAGTTTTGAAGTTTCTCCTTGGCAAGGCTGCTGAGCATCTGAATTGCTGAGAAATGGTCTATCTTATTTCTCACAATGATTGACAAAGAGAAGTTTCCTGACCTGATCCTCAAATTTCCTCCCCTAATAAATCTGAACTACTGAAAGGAACCAGAAGTCATCAGAACTGGTGTGAAAGAGAGTGTCCTTCCTCTCTCTGCTAAAGGCAGCAGGAGCCCACCTGTATAAACAGTGGGTGTATTCATTGGATTGGTCCAACTTTTTCTGAGAAATGTTGTTCTTTCGAGATTCCAGAGACAAATATCCCTTTCAAGTCTTTTTGTGTGCAATTTTGGTAGAGTTATCCTGTGGGTTTTTTTTCTTTAAGATTTCCTGTCTAGGAAATGAGAAATCCTGGAGGCAAAATATTTGCACCTCTAAGGGGAAAAAAGTTATGTTGGCTTCATGGCCTCAGAGCCTTTACTGTACAATCAAACATAATATGGCAGCCTTCCTCTTATTTCCTCTGGACTTCTTGAATTGCTGAATTCATCTGTGTGAATGGCAATAATTTTTCATCCCAAATGTAGTCATGTATTGAAAACTTGCCGCTAATGCATATATAATGAAAATAGATCACTTTAATTACAAATTAATCAGTTGCAAAACAGCACTTTCTATGAAAAAGGAGTGTACAAGACCAAGCTAATGCTTTCTTATGATAGTGTCATTCTGTTTTTGTAGGCCTTCCGGCTTCAAAAGATTTAGGCCAGGTAGATTGAAAGTACCAAAAATTTGCTGATCTTGGGAACTTTGTTTGGAACCAGTTTTTCTTTTTCTTTCTTTCTCTCCTTACTAATAAATGGTCAGATGACCCATTATTAAAAGACTTAAGTGAGGAAGATTAATTAATAAAACTAAACACCTGGTGGAATTTAATATAATGATTTAAGCTAAATATATTTTTCCTGTAAACATTAATGAAATCAAAGATATTATCATTATTATGCACACTTTTAAAAGAAAAATATTCATGGCTCATGGGAAAAAGTTATGCTGGATTTACCCTCTTCTAACACTAGTTTATTCTGGTGACTACAGAAGCCCCTAGCCTCTTAGTGTGGATAGATGGACCTGAAAATATTGTTGAAGTCTAGGCACAGTTGTTATTTAATTTCTTGTATTTCCTCAACTATATTGTGTAACTGAATGCATTATGCTGCATATTTTATAGTCAAAACTTTTCATATCAATTTTATGTACCTAAATAATGAAAAAACTAAAATTGTGTATGTTTTATTTAATAATGTATCTGTGACAAGAGCCTAATATGGGTATTGAATTATTAGTTATATAATTTAAAAGAAAAACTATGAAGTGATGTATTAAAATTGACTACTTGAAAAGTTTAAACATTGTTTGCTAAACTCTCACATCAAAAGCACATAACAACATTGCCCATGAGTCCATATAAAGTGCTCCGTTCATTTCACTCTCTTCTAGCAAGTCAATTGACATTTAGTCAATAGAAATATCTCTGTCTGTATAAACTTATCAGGTAAAAAAAAATTTTAATTGTGGCCTATTCACACCTCCTTGTCTATCTGAGTGCAAATAAGACCTGTGCGGAAAAGATATACAGGTGTGTGCAAACCCATCTCTTACTTAATCTATTTTATATTATTTGATGGCAGCATCCTTTTCTTTTTCTGGTATGTAATATAGAAAATAATTATTGTATTTGTATAGATTATATTTATGGGTGAAATTTGAGATTGTGTGCTTGTATTTTGGAAGTAAGACACACTCATGACCAGAATGGACCATGGAGTTGAAAGGCTGCTTTCAAATTATCTTGAAAATGTCAAAGATATTTTTAGGCTTCACAAAAGAGGAATGCTTATATTTTCTGCTGACAAAGGAAGAGAGTAAGAAATTAATGATTTTTCAGTTTCTTTTTTTTTTTTTTTAATAAGGGAAGATAAGAAAAAAATATAAAAAACTATCTGGAAAAGAGTCTGTAAAAAATATAAAACAATTTCAAATCTGAGAATACTGGTGATGGTAGTTCTTCGGAAAAAATTGCTGAGAATTTTCGTTGATTATTCTGGGGTCATTTTTCAGCCTGTGGTCTTAACCAGTTTGGAAAGAGCCTCAGACAACCAGCTCTCCCAGACAGCTCATGAGTAAATAAAATTGCGGCGGCTGATTCAGTGAAAAGGAAAGCAGGTATTGGAGGCTGCCTCACCATTGCCTTGGAAGAATTCTGCACACTTTGACTATGAGAGCAGAAGCCAGTGCCATCAGCCAAACAGACCAGCACACACGTATTTTCATGGGCATGCCAAGGAATCCAGGTGTTGCCAGTGGGGCAGGTCTGCGGTGTCCTGTCCTCCAGTGAACACCCTGCACCTGATAGAGGACAGCAGGTTGCTCTGGGTCTCTGTGATCCCAGGGACACACCAAGCAAGCTCTCCAGCTGCAGAGAGGATGCACAGCTTGGGCAGGGTGTTTGGGAGGCTGTGGCTCATGCTACACTGCTGATAGTCAGCCCAGAACAAAGGGGTACCTTGAACACACAGAATGAAAAAGACTTTGAATCCTGATTTCTCTCAGCTGCAGAGTATGTATTGGATAACAGAGAAAGGTAGTAGAGTCTTGCAATTGCAAGTCAGACTTCCAAATGTTTACAAAGCAGCAGGGAATGATATTCCTTTGCATTGCTTTTCCAGTCCCATTGCTCTTATTCTGATTTTTTCCTCCTATTAAAAGGATATCCACACCAGGCACAGTGGATAAAAAACCAAAGTGGAATAGCATAAATATCAGATGTGTGAAACACAAAATTAAACTACATAGTAATTTATGTACCTTTTTGCTGTTTCACCATACTTGAACTTTCTCCAAACATCCACTCTGAAAAAAATCAAAACACTCTGTTTTTCCAGGGAGAACATTCAGAGACTTGGAACACTCACAATGAAATTTCATGCAAACTATCCCCTAGGTTTTTTGCAGCAAGTAACAGCAAAACCATGACAACAGCCCCTGCAACAAGGAGAGATAGGAACACTGTGATTCCTCTTAGGGGATTCTACTAATCTAATCTACTTGAGCACATTGAAAAACTCCACATAATGCCCATATGTATGACTTCAAAAGAGTTTTAAAATTTTAGCCTAGATTTACACTATCAAAATTTTAATAGATGTTTTCAAGCTATTTAGAAATAAGTACAGTTTCTTCTTGTATGAAAGTAAAGTATCAAATCCAGGGGTCTAAATATAGTGATATTTAAAATGACAAAACAAAAAAAAACCAAACCCAAACCTCTCTTAAATGACTAAATGGCTCAAAAGCCATTCCATGAAGACAACTGTCTTCATGAAGAGAGCATAATACTGAAAAAATCAACAACACTTCTAAGAAATTTGTGCTGAACGATATTCTGAATGAAGATATTGCCTATGACATATGTTGATGGTGAGCCCATTACCAAGCCTTCTGTCATTTTGATTTCTTTCTATTGACATGCTTATGTGACTTTAGTAGACTTTTTGCCCCCTCACAAATCTGGCTGCTTAGAAAAAGTGAATGTCAATATCCCATTTTAGTAAACACTTAGACACCTTAGCATTTATGCAAATGCCTTCTCCTAGCATCTGGATCAGCTCTTATTGGTGCATTTGACCTTCTGCTAGGTATTTTAACAGTCAAATTTAGGAGGAATAGGCAAAGTCATTGTCAAAGACTAAGTTTATTTCAGAGATGATCTCATAGGACACATATGAATAAAAAACTCTGCTTTCTCTTGGTACCATGCTTTCATATTTTACCAAGTTTTATCTTCATAGTTTTGCAATGTCTTAGGGAGTTGATTTCATTAGTAACCTGAAGTCACCCATTGTCATTATAGCAATGTACAATCAATTGATTTAGATCATAGCTCAAATAACTGCAAGTGGACAAAGACTTAAATCAGACAATGTTGTAGCATTCATCAATGCTCTTTGTTTAAGAAAATTTTGATTTTATTGTTTTTGGTTTTGTTTAGTTAGGGTTTTTTCAGTGTGAGTGTTAACTACTCTGTAGCAAATTAAAGGGAAAGATGGCTATACTCTCAGTTACCTGTTTTTCATGCAATCTTTTGAAATAGTAAATAGATTCTTTCATCCCCTCTGCTCTTGATATTTCAGTAAAGTGTATATCAGTTATTTGTACCAGAGTTTAACAATGAAGGAATCTTACAAAAAACTCAACTGTTTTTGAGTGGTCTAGCTGTATTTCTTGGTCAGCATAGTTTACCATATGCACAAGGTAAAAAGAACATGTGCATTCTTTCCATGTGCAGACCCTTTAATTTGTGCACTGGAGCTCAGATGTAATAAAAGTACCATGCTCAGTATCACAGGCCTGAAACAGTGGGAATTGTTAAGATGATGTGCATTCCTTAGCCTCTAACTCTAACTCTACTCAACGTTTTTTAATGGGGGCCATCAGAGATAGCTGACTAATGTTTAAAAGCTGCACCTTTACCATGTGAACTGAAAGCTAATAAGAGAGAGAGGCTATTAAACACAGCCTCAGAGAGCTCATCCCATTGCAGAGCATCAATATGTGAGACTGCCATAGCTGTAAAACTTGTCCTACATAACTTGTATCACAGAAACAAGACATTGCTTCTCATTAAAATTTTAAGAGAAATAATAAAATTACATAAAGAAAACTACCATATATATAGTGAAATGTCACTGCTGGAGTTAAATAACCCAAGATAAAAATCAACTCTTTATGCTTAGACATCACCTCTTTCAGACAGTGTACTAAGTTAAAATGGACTTGTAATGCACTTATCAGTCTACTTTTACCTGTTCTGAAGTTTTTGAAAACAGTCTCATTAATCTGTAAATATGCAACAACTCATAAAAAAAAAAAAAGAAGACATTAACTTCTCCCTTCTAAAAACGAAAGTACATGAATTGGTATGCTTTCCAGTGTATTCATGCTGTGGCATTCTTCTTACTGTAAGCAACCAAAACTAAGAAACTGTCCTAGATAATATGTTCCTTTCAAAAGGTGCCTCCAACTTGCTCCTTGACAAAGTAGTCATATATTTGTTGCCAAAGAATTTCCATAATAATAACTTTCAAAAGGACTACACAAAAAGGAGCAAACATATCTTTTCAGAAATGGAAACAGATAATGTGGCTCAAGATTCCCAGTAGTTTGTGTTTCAGTTTTGACTCAAAAGTAAAGATCTGTTTTCTGTCATATTATTAATTAAGTATACAAAAGCATAGCCTGATAATTAAAAGTTTCATTTCTTAAACTTTGTGTGTATTTGTTTGTAATCATCTGTGTATGATAAATATAAAAACAACTGGAAGCCAACACATGGTTTTTTGGTCTTAGTGCAGTAACAAAACATCAGATGAAAAAGGTTAACAGGAGGAAAAAAATAAAGTAAAAATATTGAGAATCTTCTGCTTTCTTTGGTTTAATAAGTCCTATGGTCCAGATTTTGAAGAAGGATCTTTTTTCATGTTCTTTTCTTTTGTCTCAGTGCAGAGACCTATGACAATATGGCAAACAATTATCGTGTGCACAGACACTAACGGAGGAATAATAATTTCTGGCCAGAAATATCTATTTTTCCTTGTTCTTATGTTTATAGACGTAATGATTAGTAACCCTGGCCCAGTGGTCATTTAACAATGGTAGATACCCAGGTTTAGCGATTTAATTTATTTGTGTGAACAAGGTTTATATCAATTCTCAAAAACTGTTTCCACTTTCTTGGAAATAAGATGGTGGGAAGAGAGATGAAACATCTGCTGCACTTAAATGACATCAGTGAAGCCAGCCCCACAGTTAATCAGCTCTGTCCTCACCAACAGATGTCACTGCAAGCAAAAGGAATTAATTTGCGAGGTTATCGGGCTCAAGGAGCAACAAAACTCTCTGAAATACAAATGTGAAATTGCTTCTCAGAGCATATGTTCATATCTCAGTTCCTCTGCCACAAGCTGAGAATTAGCAGCAGGCAGATTGGTAAAAATAACAATAAGAAAGGGGGGGGAGGAAAAAAATTAAAAAAAAAAAAACCTCAAGCTTGCAGCTGTGTGAAACAACTGACACATAACAAAGGAAAATGCAGTATCCTGCTTTTAATTTTATGAATGATTTAACTGAGAAAAAAAAAATCTGTTAATTCATTGTTTATATTTCCCCCAGGCACATTCAGAAAAGTAGGCATTCCCGGTCACCTGATTCTGTGGATAAAGACGAGTAAAGGAAAGTCTTAGTGTAGCAGTTACTAAGAAGTTCTATAATTTTTTCTGATTAGAAATACACCTACATCAGGGCACACAAAACCAGCACTGAAAATACTAAAGTTGCAAAATATAGACATGAAAAATTAAAGACTCTTACCTAGGATTATTCACATGTAACTCACATGTAATTCACATGTAATCTTAATTTTCTATATTTGCACGCATGCTCTGATACAACCTTTAATTGCATAATCATATTCCTGTTTTGTGTTTCTGAAGACAGCCTTAGATTAGAGACAAATACTAGAGTTCCTTCATGAATAATAATATTGACTTCTATGTCAGCAAGATGAAATCCTTTACATCAGATGCAAATCACTACTCTCTCTTGTATCTCCAGGCACCAATATCGGCAACGAGTGCAACCTACACCCCAGCAGGCCTGATACACATTTTCCATACCTACTTGAGAGCAGTAGAAGAATAAAAAAATCCATGGATTTTGGGACACTACCCAAAGCTTAGAGAGTACAAAGAAACCTTTTGTTATAGCACAAATTCTGTCCTAGTTCCTCACAGCTTGCTACCCTTTTCATGCCCTTGACCCTCTGAAACACCTCCTCCCTGCTCTTCTGTTTCTCAGTCTGCTTTCATGTTGTTCCCATTTGTTGATCTTGCTTTCTCTTTCTGTTCTGGTTTGTGTTTTCCCACTTTATGCTCCCACTTGTTAGGAAGGAAGACTGTGAAGGTTGGTTTCTTTTTTTCCTGTTCACAATTAATCTGTCTTGGCTGCCAGTTGGAAGAATTGCAAGGTTGTCTCGCTAAGCCCTAGTGCCCTTCTCTGGCACAGCTTTGCTGCAGCAGGAATTTCTGGCAAACTTAGCTGCCAACCCCTTGACAAACCTCTGCTGAGCACTTGCAATTTGAGGTTTATTATTGTATTTGGTCGTATTATCATGTATCCTACAGTTTATTACTTGCAAAGCCTTGCAAACTCAGCTGACATGTAGCTTTCTTTTCTTTTTTTGCCTTTTTTTTTCATTTTCTGAGATAAAACAGGCTACAAAATGCCAGCTTTTTTTTGAAAATATGGGAATGCTACAAGCTTTTCATGAAAGCAATATAGTAAGGACAGTAGGCAAAATAGGTTTTTATCTCTCTCATCTTATCTGAGACTCTCTTGTTGATAGTGTAAGCTTTCAGAAGACGGAGATAGCCATTATGGAATACACCTGCCTATTTGTAGAAAGTGGACTGTGTTCTATATGACATATAAAGTCTCACTACATGAACTAAATAGAATATGCCAGAAAAGAAATTTTTAAGACTGGGAACCAGAATGTAGCTTCTAAAAGCCAACAAGTGTCAATAATTCCCACTGGCTTAGCAAGGCTTTTCAAAAATTTTTATACTTTTGAAAATATAATCACAACCCACAGATTATTAACTCAGATAAGACCAATTTGATTTAATGACACTACGTACTGAATAGTGTGCAAGTCCTGCTTCAGGTCTATCCACGCTAAACCCTGATGTCTGCCTTTTCATGCACGCTTTCTCCTTTGTTCAAGACACAGTAAAAGATCACTTTCTTACTTAGCAGCTGTTTTGTGTCCTGTGATATGACAAACTAATTCAATGGGAGTGCGGGGGAATGGGGCGGTGTGTGATCTCCACTTCACAGTCCTACGTATTTCCCAGACTGGAGTCAATGGGCTTTGGTAAGAAGCTGGGAAATTTTTTGCTTTTTTGACTTTTTTCTCTCTTTACCTCTCTTTCTATCTCACTCTTCTTTCCTATTGCATTTTTCCTCCCAGTTGACAGTTAAAGCCAGTCCAAAAAAAGGCAATGCTTAGCCTTTGGTTTTTATTTTCTGGCTTGTTTTTGTCTTTTTATGTAGAAAATTTTCTCAAGATTTCAGTTAGGCCTCAGGAATATATTCAGTTAGAGTTACTACTTAGAAAGCCACTCTTTCCTCATATTAGTAAACACAAAGTTGTATAAGAAAATAAGAAAAAAAAAAATATATATATAAGAAAAATATATATAAGAAAATAATCTTATTATTTTAGCCAGAAAAAGAAATAATTTAAAGAAAGGTCTGTACTCATTTTCAAAGAATCGGAGTTTCTATCATATAAAGAAGGGTCTCTGCTTCCCTGTATACAGTGTAAGGAAATGCAACACAAGTAGTAGATGGAAATCAGCAATACAAACAAGTTTGCAGTTTTCCTAAAGTTCAAAGGAAATGATAATTCATCAAATATTCTAGCCACTTTGAAAGATCCATAAAAATATATAAGCAACTGGCCACCAGCAGAGCTGTAGTCAAATATCTTTGTTCTCTCATGTAGGTGGGGAAATGCTGCGTTTGTTTCAACATATTTGCTTTCCACTTAACAAGGGAAATCTGGCTGCACTCCACAGAGGCCAACATTTTCAAAAGTTCATGGGCTGACATTAGCAGCGTGGGTGGCTGCACATCTTTTGCCTTTGACTGCCATGGTGGACTGGAGTTTTGCCACTCTGTGCTAAATACATTTTCAGTGTGGCATGTTAGTGGTAGAAACTCCCTTCTGTCACCTAATGAGACTCCAGGGTTTCCAAAGTTAAAAACCCCTTCCTATCTCTCTTCAGATGCTAAGAAAAAGTGCAAGCAAGGTGGAAAGTATATTCTCTCAACTCACCATTAAAACTCAGTGTTTTGAAAAAGAGACTACACAATGAGGAGAAAAACTAGACATAATTTACAGGTAGGATAGAAATTACTGTTGTTCCTCAGAAATGAAGTAGTATCAGCAAACCTAATAAAAATAAATTAACAAGCAAAATTAATGTGAAGTGATGAAAGATATGTTCCAAATACTACATTATTATTGAAGCACAAATATTCTAAAATTTTGCTTACATTCTTAATTTTAAGCAATTCTTCTGAAGTCAGATAAGAGACCATTAAAATTACAGCTTGAAAAATCTGGGAGATAACCAAGGAGACTGGTTCTTTTAACTTCTCACATTTAACAGTACTCATATGGAGCATCTTAGCCAAGCAGATGTTGACTTTGAATGTTGCGCTGGGTACTACTACTACTTATCAGATTATACATTTTATTGCTTGCACATTAGACACATGCTGCATGCAAATTTTTAAAAATAAAGAAATCTGAACTGTCTAGAAAGGCCAGGTTTTTCTTGTAAAAAATCTATCCACCCATCATTTAGTTGGAACTTTCTCCTCTCTTCATCAGTAAGCAATAGGTATTAACTGACCTAACCTCACATTGTTCAATATTTAAATCATGGTTAAATCATTCTGGTGATGGCTGATATTGTCACATCTGACAGCTTTTTTACGAAATATAATTTCACAACTTCGTTATAGCTTCTAACTCCCCTCAGAGGGAAAAAAAAACAAACAACCAACAAAAAAACCCCAACCAAACCAATAAATAAATAAATAGGAAAAAAAAAAAACAAAACAAAAAACTAAACCAAACCAAAAACCACAAAACAGGCAATGTAGGATATATTCATCTCTTATTCATATAAGAACCATAGTTAACTTTTCTGGCCTCCATGAATTGAAAGATTTGCAAATGTCCAATTTCCTTATGCAAATTCACCGTATCTAGTAACACCAGATGTTTGTGTAACTGTTTACACATACAATATGTAGTGAAGTGTCCCTCCAAAAAAAAAATCAATAGCCATTATCATTGTTATTTGCCATCATCATACTCCATCATATGCTGTTGTTTCACACCACATTTTCCATGCCAAGTGTGGGTGTGCACCACCATGTTGATGAATAGCTGAAAATTACGTTTCTGCTGGATGGCACAGTAAAAACTGAATGATTCTTTACAGCAAGATGCATTAGTATGTGCTACGAAGTACAACTCTCATTTGACAGTTTCCCAATTTTGACATGTTCTTTTTGTAAAATATCACTGTAGTTATCCTCTAGAAAAAAAGTAAAAAAAGTTTATATGGGAAATAACATTTTTGAATAGGATAGTAATATCTTTCAGTGAGAAGCATGAATATATCTTGTTATTTTTGGTTTATTGATTATGATAACAAACAGTAAAACAGAAAGATTAATGTACAAAAACAATCTATTGACTTGTGAAGAAGGAAAAACAAATTCAGGGTAATCTTTAGATTTAACCTCTTTGGCATGGGGTTAGGGATTGTAAGAAACTGTACAGTTAGAAACAACCCAGGGTGGGGGTGGTGTGTGTGGCATGGGGCAGGGCAGGTTCTGCCCCTTTACCCTCCACCCCTTGTATCTGGAGCCTCTAGTCCAGCCCAGAATGGCCATTAGCCATTGGTATCTCTGAAAACCTACTCTACACCCCTGTGGACCCCCTAATCCAGATCCTGAGTGTCTGGGAGACCAAAAGCCCCACCTGTGAGGTGGGGGGAGGTGACCACAGGAGTCCAGAACAAATGAAATCAACACCACCTGGCCACTGCGTGTTTGTGGTCCTACTATTCTTGGTCTCCTAGTAGCTGGATGTACACTGGATGTAAGGCAGTAGCTATAATTCTCTTTCTCTCTCTTTCTTTACTTCTTCCTCTCTTTCATTTCCTCTTCTTGATATTTGGGTAACTTAGATCTGGATGAGTTGGAATTTGCTAAGTTAATGCTTTGTGAAATGCTTTATGTTGATTAAAAGTTTGCTTTGAACTTTTGCCAAGTTTCCTTGTTTTCCAAAATTTGCCAGTAAAAGTGTATGGGGGTTAAACGGCTGGACCAAGGAATCCTGAGCCCCTAAATTGAGGATGATTAACTTTGACTCTTAAACTATCCATGAGGACTATGGGAGAGATTATGAGGAAGTAAAGTCATGTTGCTATAAGAAAATTCAACTTTCTTCAAAAGAGCCACAGTTCTGCTTAGTTAAGCAAGATAAAAGAAAACAATAACCTATAGAGAAAGCCATACAAAGATGGATGTGAAAAATGAGGATTAAGCAACATATTGTTAGTTAAGTAACATATTGTTAAATATAGAAGGACATAGAGCAGTCAGTTGTTTATTGTTAGAAAGAATAAGCTATCCATTGTTTTTCAATAACCTATTATGTTTTAACATGTATATGAACACACATGCATAATCAAAAGTATAAAAGTTAATAAAAATAAATAAATAAATAAATAAATAAATAAATAAATAAATGAAGTTTATAAACACATAATAAACTCTGCCTTTTGGCTCTCAACTTTTAAACTGTGTGTTTTCCATGTCACATCTGTCTGCCCAAACAGCAACAAAAGTGCATTACTTTGTTGCCTTGAGAAGTATCATAGTGTTTCTCCTTTGCANTTTCTCTCTCTTTCTTTACTTCTTCCTCTCTTTCATTTCCTCTTCTTGATATTTGGGTAACTTAGATCTGGATGAGTTGGAATTTGCTAAGTTAATGCTTTGTGAAATGCTTTATGTTGATTAAAAGTTTGCTTTGAACTTTTGCCAAGTTTCCTTGTTTTCCAAAATTTGCCAGTAAAAGTGTATGGGGGTTAAACGGCTGGACCAAGGAATCCTGAGCCCCTAAATTGAGGATGATTAACTTTGACTCTTAAACTATCCATGAGGACTATGGGAGAGATTATGAGGAAGTAAAGTCATGTTGCTATAAGAAAATTCAACTTTCTTCAAAAGAGCCACAGTTCTGCTTAGTTAAGCAAGATAAAAGAAAACAATAACCTATAGAGAAAGCCATACAAAGATGGATGTGAAAAATGAGGATTAAGCAACATATTGTTAGTTAAGTAACATATTGTTAAATATAGAAGGACATAGAGCAGTCAGTTGTTTATTGTTAGAAAGAATAAGCTATCCATTGTTTTTCAATAACCTATTATGTTTTAACATGTATATGAACACACATGCATAATCAAAAGTATAAAAGTTAATAAAAATAAATAAATAAATAAATAAATAAATAAATAAATAAATGAAGTTTATAAACACATAATAAACTCTGCCTTTTGGCTCTCAACTTTTAAACTGTGTGTTTTCCATGTCACATCTGTCTGCCCAAACAGCAACAAAAGTGCATTACTTTGTTGCCTTGAGAAGTATCATAGTGTTTCTCCTTTGCACAGCCTCAAGGTATAAAAGAACTGAAGGCCATTTTAATAAATCCATTAGGCAGGTTTGGGGAGCCTTGTATCTTTTTAATGTAAAACCCCTTTCATGAGCTCATGAGAATAACCTGGGTCTTACACATATTTGCTACAAATGCTGTGAAATCACTTTGTCAGTGCTTGCCCTAAACAGCGTATTGCTCCATGTCTTGTCAACCTCTTCTCCAGTATGGAAATTCTTTGAGAGGCTTCAGACAGCTTGCTATCTCCACAGCTAAATGGGCCAGATGCATGTGTGAAGGAACTCTTAAAAAAATTAATAACAATTGTTTTCCTTCTATCTTAGTCTGTTATCCGTTTTTATTTTATAAAATATTGAAGTAAATTTTAAGCATGTGTGCTCAATATTCAGGGAAAACTGCATCCCTGGAGTTGCCCAGGCTATCCTGAAAATGCATGTTCATCGAAGAGTAAAGATTCTTAGGCGTTTATAGTTTTACCTCTTGACATCCTATCTTTTCCCTGGCCTCAACAATTAAACACCTAGTCTTGCCAGAGCCCACTGATGAGAAGGCTAGATACTTGCATACATTTGATTTATCTAGTGCACAAATGTGGATGAATGGGAAAATGATAAACTCAGAAGTCAGTCTAACTTGAACACACTCCTCTCGCAGAGGAGAGTGTTGATTTTAAAGAAAATCCACCTCAGCGTGGTAGGGCTCTGTGTTCCAGAAATGTTGTAAGTGGTAAGACAATTTATCTCAAAAAGCAGAGAGGGTGTTACACTTCTTCTCATCTAAAAAAGGTTCAGAATCAGCATCCCACACCAGTCAGAAGGTTGAAACCTGATTTCCATCCTGAACCTTGGCCTGGTGCATGGAGTAGTTGAAGTCCTTGTCTGCTGGGTAGAGGAGGTGCAGGAGAGCAGCATGCTGGGCAGGAGATTTTCTAGGCATGGGGAGCACTAGACTGTATCTCCTGCATTTTCTATTGCTGACTCTCCCTAAGTTGTTTCCCTGCTCGCTGTGTAGAGGTTTACCTGATGTCTCTGAAGCTCCTGACTTGGGCCATGCATTATGTTGGCCCTTGGCACATAATACTGAACTTTAGAGAAAAATCTGAGGAACACAAGGTCTACAAGGTGAGTTGGATTCTATCAGTAAGGAAAAAAGGAGTCAAATCCCAGTTTGTGTGAGTGCAGACTTTGGCAAAGGAAGGCATGCCTCAAGGCATATGACAAAGCTCATTTTAAGTGAATGTGAATTGGAAAACAAAAAGTGTGTTTATACATGTTGTTGAAGTTGCACACACACCTAAACTCTTTCCTGATTAGGGACATCAATCACAGCCTAGTTCATAAATGAAAGGATAAAGTGAGATTCCTGCCTCATCTAAACAAAAAAAGAAACATTCCAAAATGCCCAAAATACATCTTCTATCTAGCTTGCTATAGTTTATTTTTAATTAACATACAAAGAGATTTCTAGAGAATCCTAGGAAAACCAATATGGAGCAAAAGTGTAAAGACAATAGCACCAGTGATACTTTTTAATATGCTCACACTGCATTATAGATAACATTTTTATAAAACATAGAGCAAACTATATTCAGGAGTTCAGGACTGCTTCCTGGAAAATACTTGCTTCTCCCTCAAAACACTGTGTCTGTGACTGTATGTGCACCAAATGTCTTGAGTCCATAACACGTATTTTAACAAACAATTTTTGAAATTTAAAGTTGATCATAATTTTTCTCTGTTGTAAATGGAATAAATAATGACTAGAAGAGTAACTGTAAATATAAATAATAACATACAGTTCAATGTCTATAACAACTCAATCTAAGTCAGTCAGCTGTTCAGAGCAGAGCAGATACAGTGCAGCCTGAAAAAAGCATTTTTAATCTCATTTCAAAGAAGACAGAATATTTTCCTGCTAAGTAATATATGATGTTCACACAAATTATGATAGCATGGTATTGTGAGATTAAGAAAATTACATTTCATCTCTAATTTTTAGGCACTGGAATCATTTGTGCTGAAAAATAAAACCATAGCACATGACCCTGTTAGCCCTATGCATCCCTGGGTCTCATCTTCTTCATCAAGATTTTCAAATATGAAATTATAATGAAGTTTCAATTAGTGGACATATGAATTGGGAATAATTGAGATAGCTAAAAGAACCATAGCTGCAAGTATGAAGTCAGCATATTTAGACCAGATATAGACTGAGGCATGTGTTATAGTCTGCCATCCATTTCCACAAGTGTCCTAAGCCTCCAGGTTCTTGTGTCTCCCTGAGAAGCCTGTTCCAAAGCCTGACCACCCCTCCAGTGGAGAGTTTTTTCTTAATATCTGATCTAAACCTCTCCGGGCATAACTTGAGGCTATGTCTTCTCATCCTGTCACTTGTTGCCTGGGAGAAGAGGCCAATCCTCACTTCACTACAACCTCCTCTCAGCTGATTGTAGAGGGTGGTGCAGTTATTACCCTGGTCATGTTGGGCCACATTGTTTCTGATACAGGTCAGGAAGTCATTGGCCATTGCCTGCGTTGACAGTTGATCTTAAAGGTCTTTTCCAACCTTAATGATTCTATGATTCTAACAACATGNAGTTGCTCTCCAGTTTGGTTTATAAAACATCACTGTTCATATTTGGCTGTGTAGCTCTTCGGACAGGGAAAAACAGAGAAGGGTCTGCTACGTCTGAGATTGAAGCTAATTGTAAGGCTACACATGAAAGAGTTGAATAATTTCTTGTGTCAAAAGTGACTGTTAACTCGATATAATGAACTATCTTCTTAATGGCTGTAAATCCATCAACCTCACTAGGGCTACCATGTTTATTTTATCTGAAGGATTGATTTTAATGCTGTCATAGAAGAAGAAAGTGTGATGTTTGCTAACATATTTACTACTTTTGATCTCAGGTCAAATACAGAACATGTTCTATAGTGTGCTTAGTTGCTGCTTTTCCAGGTTACACCGGGCATTCCATTTATTATCTACATTTTCAAACAAAGCTTGTAAGACGAATGGAAAAGGGAACAAAAGGCCACTCTGAAAGGAAAACTGCACTGGTTAGACATTCACATGTGTGCATTT
>WEIV01004680.1:21717-50108 GCA_013390005.1 Calyptomena viridis | reverse complement strand
ACATGCTTCTTTCCTCCCCCTGTAAAAGATGAAAAGACTGAACCAGAGAGTGGATCTGCTTCAATGGCATGTGGAGTACTGTGATGAGCTGATCTTAGAGCAGTGCTATGGGATCCTGAAACTCAATCACTTTGCTAATGCCAAGTGTTAGATCTGATTCTCCCGATCATACTAAGGAAGTAACTTTCNAATACACACAGAGACAAAATAAAATGGAGATATATTGTTTTACAAGTCTTCACAGAATAACATTTCAATCTCTGCTGTTAAGGCCCTTATTTTCTCTTAAGAAGACAACTGAATTGAGAATAACTTAGCAAAAAGAAACAGGTATGATCATAACAATGGTAGTTGATAGCAGCAGCAAACAATTCAGGCAGTGAAAAGTACAAAGCAAAGAATATGTCACGGAATTTACTGGAGAATATTATTGCTCTGCTGTAACTGAGGACATTTTTTGGTAGAGAGATACAAGAGAGTTTAGTTTAATTCCACAAGCCATTTGTGAACAATTCTCCTTGAAACTGTTTCTATTAACTTCCTCAACAGGGAATACAAAACACTACTGTCTGCTGATATTGCTTCTCATTTGTCCACTTAATATTACTTAGTCTTTACAAGACAAGTAGTTGTTTGTGCAGTCAGTCTCAAATACAATTTAAAAATGAAATCTGTTCAGAATTTTAAATACTAATAGCCATGAGAAGCTGTGTTGATTTGGAAAAGCTGAGGTTTGCAACAGCTTTGATTCCTAACAATGGTGTCACAATCTTCCCAAGACACTTAAGATCTAATAAACGTTTGAATTGGTAGGTACAATAAAATAAGAGTCCTACACAAGATACAGCACACTTGCATAAGGCTTCTAGGAATATACTGTAATCTAGAGAATCCATTATGAGTAACTGCCTTTGAGCATAAGGTTATATTTAGCTGAATATGTGTAGGAAACTGATGTGCATCTGTTTTCAACTTGAACTAGTTCCACTTTGCAGAAATTAATTAACTTTTCTTTTACACTAGACACTAAAAGTCCCATTTTTATCACCATTGAGCTTCAGCTACACCTGTCATAAATTGTCAATGCATTCACCATACTCATTCCACATTATGCAGCTGATTTTTCTCCCTGCTTTTTCTGACAGAAAGATTTTTCAATTTCCATTTGAGGCTTCACATTGGAAAGATTACAGTTTAATTACAACATTTTTGCCAGTCCTTCACTAAATACTCCTGCAAATCTGACCCCTGAGAGATTCACAGAAAACAGAAGCTCTATGTGGCCAAACAAGGCGTCTTTGCATTACCAAGGAATATTTATTTTTTATAATTGAACAACTTAAATATCATCCATCTCAAGCCTCAGCCATCAGCCTTCCATCACTGATTCACGTTCTCTAACTTCAGTTAACTTTAAATTTGCTTTACCCATGTCCCCATTTAGAAATGCACAACCTTTCAAGAGGCTGCTGAATGTCACACTCGTACCAAACATTACTGCAGTCAGTCCTTTAGTGAAATGCAAGTGAAATGCTGTTTGGCTCTTCAAATATCCCCATGAAGGGAACAACCCTTCAATGGGAACAATCCCATGATGGGATGTTCATGACTGCTACTTTTACTCCTTAATGTAAAATTACTATTATGGGGTTACTATGCCTAATGTATGGCATTTTTCAAAACAGAGACAAAATTGTGATAAAAGGCAAAAAAATCACATTTTTTTGCATCTTTATACTGTGGCTTAGCCTATAACAGGTTTCAACTAGTTAATATTTGGCCAATTGTATGTATGAGGATAAAAAGTACTCTTTTAAACAGCAAGTTTCACTTCCAAGAAAATCCTAACAGTTGGGCTTTCCCTAACTTTACATTTATGAAGATCATTTTCTCCTCTAAAAATCTAAATTTCACCAGAATTGTTTGTTCCTGGTGAATAGCTACTTGAGTCTTTTGAGTCAGACTAGTTCCAGCTACTTGAGTCATTCGAGTCAGAGAAGATCCAGAAATACATTTTAAGTGCCAAACATGCAAACCGGAATTTTGGGAAAATCCCATAAGCAGGTACATTTTAGGACCAAAAAAACTTTAGGATCAAAAAATGATAGGTCATGGACTGTGAAGGGGTGTGTGTGGATGAATGGAAGTTATGAAGAGGCTTTAAGATGTTTAGTATTACAGACTCAGCTGCCATGGACAGAGATATCACTGTGCTAACTGCATTGAATTCTAATTTTTTTGATGACTGTTTAGTTCAGATAAAAATATTTTCAACTGTAACTGCTCTACTTCCATCTTTACTTGCCTTAAAGCTTTTTCATGACTTTGCTGATGATGTCCATTATCTGTTCTGAGCAGAAAGTCTGATTTGGCAATGGCAAGAATAGCAGTATAAAAGTTATTTGTACAGAGAGAATAGGAATTAGAGAGAGAAAAGAAAATGAAAAACTGTGAGGATTTTGCCACAAATGCTGTGATATATAACACTGGAAAGCGGCACCAGATGTACGTAACAGTTGGAATCTTTCATTCTTCTACTGGAAGAAACACAACACAGATGTTTCTTATTTTATTGAAGGATATGAATGAGATACTGTCTTAGGGTGACAGTAATAGTCTTCTGTGTCATTAGCAAAGTACATTGTCTAATTGTAGACCTACATATCCAAACAATACTTCCTTATATTTCTGATTATCCACATTTGTATGTATATGTAATTAATGAAAATAAGTGCAGACATTTGCTATTCATCAAAGAAAAAACATCAAAAAACTCAGAGGAATATGTCCACAGACATTACACTGAATACAAAATGCTCATCACATTTTTGAAGAGTTCTGATAAATGGTTAGAAATACAGGAGGAATGTTTAGCTTGAACTAGGGTTATCAGAATCACCTTTCATCTACAGAAAGCGATGAAAAACTCAGCAAAAAGATACAAGTATTACTTGAATAGAGTTCTGTGAGCTATTACACTGATGGAAAGGCAGAGAGGAAAATCTCTGCTGCTTCTTACTATGTTCAGCAAAGCAAGACTATGCATATTTTTCAGAAAGTTAACAGGTTTCTCTGACAAAAAACATCCAAACCAGTAATAAAGCACCTCTATGACTAATTTCTTCTCCCAAAAGAGCAACAAGCTGGCAAGGCTTTCCTACTGGCAAACCACCTGGCCAAAAAAGCAACAGTCTAATACTAACTTTGTCTTTATACTTTGTAAGTATATCCTGGCTTCAGACTGACATAAAAAAGAAGGATAGCACTCACGGAAGCATAAGCACTTTTGAGATAAAAAAATATTAATGTGAAAAAAAAAGTAAAAATACACCACTGAAAACTAAAATAAGCTGTATAAAACAGAAATGTTAAATCAACCATGAGCTAGCAATTTTGGAAAGTCAGTGTCAGGTATTAGTTTTTTGGGTTTTAAGGGTTTTTTTACAATTATTTCTTCCCATTTTACAGGATTATGTCCTAATGATGCACACAGCACATAGACCAAGTACTTAATAAAACACAGACTGTGACAAGAATCAGAATGTTTTAAGGGGAATCTGAAGACTAATGCTGTATGCAGGTGTAGAAAGTATATATGGATGAAAAAAAAACCTGGAAACTATTCTATGAAAATATTATTTAAGAAAGAGAAAAATGTTTTTTGTCTTAGTTTTAAATTTTTGCTACAATTTACACTCTGAAAAAATATAATAAAAACCATTTTATTCCCTGTACTGTAGAAAAATTGATTAAATTCTTCATAAAGGTCAGAAAGTCTGATTTGATTGCATCACCCCTTTTTGTGATGAGACCACACTCTATATATTTTGTAGAGATTTAAACTTGTCCTCTCATAAGAACAACAGATGTAGTGTGTGTGATCTACAATGGAGCAATATTTTCTAATCTCCTTCCCATGGCAGAGAAATCAGTGACTTCAGTGGAAAAAAAAACCAGAAGGAACCAAAGCATTACATGATAAACTTTAAAACATGCATAAATTTTCCATCAAAAGAGGAATTTTTTTCAACATTCCTGTTGTAATTTGCATGTGTCTCAGCTGACCCCCACTCCCCACCACACTCAAGGAAATGAACTGCAGATTTTCAGCCTGGTATTTTGTAAGCCCAAAAGCCTATTTAGAAAGCACATCTTTCTGAAGCACAAGTAGTACAAATTGACTAACAAATAGTCTTTTTTAGCTGCTCTCTCTCCAGTGCAACACTCTAGTGCAACCCAACAGCTGGCTCAGCTACTGCTCTCCTTCCCAGAGGCTCAGTGCTGCCTTGCAACAAAGCAGTTTTGGTAGCTGAGGTGGTACAACTGCAAAACCTGCAGGACCTTCAGTCCTCACTCTGGCGGTTTCAAAGGTTTCCAGTTCATGATGGAAATCAGCAATCCCTCTGCACATCCTTCTGATGCTGAACAGGTTAGAAATGCTACAAGTACTGCTCTGGTACATCTTTCTGCAGAAAATTTGTGTCCAAAAGCTGCACCAATGATGTGTCACAAAACCAATGTCAGTCACTGTGAGTAAGGATCACAAACCATCCTTCCACAGATCATTTTCACTCGCCTGATTCTTTCAAAAGAACCCGAATATTTGCTGCTATTTAAATATACACCAAGCATATTTTTATATTATAATATGCCAACATTACCTGCAAGGTAAATAGATGCATCCTTAGATACCATGGAAATAAATGAATGTTTTCAGTGTTTTAGTCTCCATTTATATTCAATTTAGTTTCTACTGTTTCAACACTGACTGTGCTCCTTTCCAGATTATTTATTGTTTTTAAAAAAGCTTTGATTCTTCCTTCCAGCATCTATCATGGCAGCTTATAATTATGGATATGTTTTTGAGAGATCTTGCCAAATTTTTCTTCTTGGAAAGTCACTCTGAAACAGTAGAAAACTATTGGAATATTAGTGTTTTGTTTTTAAGACAAAAAAAGTTTGTGCTTTATTTTAAAGGAGTACTTTCTTAAAAAAAAATGCAAGCACCCCTTAAAATGGCAAAATCTCCTCATTCATCAAGAACAGAGCAGAAAAAACATTAATTTCTTTATCCATTAATTCAGCAAACCACCTTTAACTGAACTGTACTTGCAAACTTTCATACACAGGACTTTTTTTTGCTTTGAAAGAGCTGAGCTATCAAAGCAATTTTTTTGTCCCAGATGGTGATATTAGAACAGTATCTTCAAAGACAAGCCCCCGGAAGAATGTAAGCTACAGCATTCATTATCATTGCACTTCACTACGCAGCATGATAGATACTGAGAATAAACGGGGTGCCAGTTTTCTCTGCCTTATGTTAGCAACTGATAGGGAAATCGTGGTGCACTCTTTTCTGATAATTCTGAAATGTATTGTATGCTACCTAAGAAAAATACATTAAAATTTTACATCAGTTTTGAGTGTGGTATTCCACAAATGAATTGATGCTCAGTATCCAAATCTTTTTTCATTCATGACTATTAAAATGCATTAAGTTTAAAAGATTTATTTCAGACAACTAAGTGTACAAGATTCAGTGGTTTAATGCCATATAGTAATATGTTATATTTGCTTAAGTTAACTTTGACCACAATGGGAAAATTATTTTAAATTTTTTACATATATAAATTTTTTATATATATATATGTATGTATAGCAAAGAAAGTAAATCTCTCACTCTGATCACAAGTATCAGCCACTGAAGTTATGGCTACTAATAGTCACATACAGCAATTACAAAGCCATAGAATGATCTGATCAGGAACTTACAATCCTACTTCCTGTCTTCTGTATAGACACCATGCATCTTCTTTCAACCTGATTGAAAAGTTAATGCATTTAACACAAATGCAAAATGTGTTTAGCTCCGAATTTGCATATGTTAGACCTGAAAAACTTATTTGTGTTCCTTAACTTTATCTGCTGTTCCTCTGCACTAATGACATGTCTCTCACATCATAGTCTCTATAATGACTGCCTCTCTCAGAAAGCTTTGCATACTTAAAATACTGACCCTTCTTCTAGAGTGAAGTGAGAAATAAGGCATATTGAAGGAAAGAGGAAAACAAATAGGTGCAAAGTACTGGTTTTGGCCAGGATACAGTTAATTTTGTTCAGAGCAGCTCACATGGTGGTGTGTTTTGGATTTGTGGCCATAACAGTATTGCTAACACAGGCATGTTATAGCTGAGCAGTGCTTACACAGAGTCAAAGCTGCCTCTGTCACTCATACAGCCCCTCCAATGAGAATGATGGGAGTGCACAGGGAATTAGGACAGGCCAAAGCCAGGACAACTGACCCCAACTGACCCAAGGGACATTGCGAAACATGGTTCATGGACAGCAACAAGAGCTGGGGAAAGAAGGCAGAAGGGCATTCAGAGTTATGGTGCTTTCCTTCACCAGTAACTGTTAAGGGTGACAGAGCCTTGCTGTACTGGGAGTGGGTGAACCCTCATCTGCCCACGGGAAGCAGTGAATTAATTCCTCATTTTGCTTTGCTTCTGCACACAGCTTTTACTTTACCCATTCAATTGTCTTTAACTCAAGATAAAGAGTTTTTGCACATTCTCCTTTTCAATTCTTTCTCCCTCTAATATGAGGAGGTGATTGGCTTCCTAATGGATGTACAATATGTAAGGCTAACATGTAGAGAGGAGACACCCAGGGAAACACATCTACACTGATACTAGACAAAAAGACTGCATCTGGGGATGTCTCAGTATCACTTGGTGCTACCAGTGGGTTTCATTACATATTTCTTTTCCAAAGTTTTGCAGGGCAGGAAGGGAGTTCACTGTATTTGCACCTGTTTCCAGTGCAAAATAACTGCAGAAGCTTCAGAGTCTGAGATACAGGAGGCTGCTCTCTGGCACCTTTAATTTCCACGGCTATAGTAGAAAAGAAGCTATGAAGAAATTTTACTTGGCCTTACCTGAAGACACTATCAAATGTACAGAAATGTAAAACTACTCAACTGAGTGTTGAAAACAAAAAAGGAGATGAAGTGCTAAAAACCTTGAAAATGTTCTTTCATAATGACTTGTCAACTGATTGTTTCCTTAAAAAGTCAAAGAAATAATTTCACAAAGTAATGGTACTAAATTAAAGAGCAACTTCTGAAAAACTTCTTTCTTCAGATAAGCTGTAAACATGTGTAATCAAATTGTCTTTCCATCATGTGAAATGTCAAGCTGAACAGAAATAAAGGAAGAGTTTTCCCATAAGCACAGTTGCTGAGTATGGCATACTTTTCAGAACCACATATTGGGAGTAAGAAGTAACTTGGTAGGTTTGCCCTTTTTTCATCTATCATTGTTGATGCCATTGTTGATTTGGTGTTACAAAGACAAGCAAAAAAGAGTAAGAGACAGCACATAGCTTAACTAACAGCAGGTACATCACAACTTCGTGGTACTAAGCACAAGGCTGAATGTTGTAAGGCCAGTCACATTACTTTGCTTCTTCACAATTTTTTCTTCAAAATTAAAATAGATTATCCAACACGAATTGAAAATAAAAGAATATAATAGTCATATGAGCTCCTGCATCTAATGCAAATTCAGTCTAAGGTGTATGGTTTCTGAGAAGTATGCAGTGAACAGCCTTGTGTAGATGCTTTTTCATATGTTTATTTTGAATTTCAGACATATCTTTTTCAAAAAAGCTCAAGTTCAATGAACAGTGTTTGTAAGCATTCTCTTGACCTGCACTTCGAATTGGTGACTTATTGTCTTTGTAATACAGACATGAGGCATCCAGTCTGCTGGAAAATATAGACTCACTTCTTCTAATTACATTATTCTTTTATCTTATTTGCATATGGTAATCACAGTCTGTTTTCTTTTTAACATTATTTTGTAGTGATGTCCAGTAATTAACAGGAGTAGTTTCCAATCTTATTGTTTCTATGATCCTATGGTTGTATGAGCCTTTTAAAAAATACGGAACATGCATACTAAAGAAAATAGATTACATATGATATGTGGTTAAAATAATGGCAATGGAAACACGTATATACATAGAAATATACACATAATAGATAGAAGTTTTTGCATCTAAAATCATAATTTATCTGTAAGTGCAACAGGTGAACAGCACATTTTTGTTTAGGGACATTTAGCTGAAACAGTTTAACAGCTACTCAACTCAAAAGGAGAGCTAGAACTGGTTCAGAAGGCTACTGCTGCCAAACGAGCACAACCACAACACAATGCCTCTTATATTGTTTCTCATACCTTTTTCACTACATTTGGTAAAGGCGAGAAATAGTTCCAAAGAAAAACAAAATGTGAAACCAAAGGTTTTAATTTGTATTCTGAGATAAGCATGGCTGCCTCCTTACTACCTAAAATTTTCTTTGCATTCACTGTATTAAAGGGTGATCAAGGCTGGGCAAAAGTGATCAGCACAGATGGGTTTTGTTTATTAAATTAAGGATTTTCCATTTATTCAGTCAGGACCTCGTAGGAGGGCGCTGCAGAGGGACCTGGACAGGCTGGATAGATGGGCAGACTCCAATGGCATGAGATCTAACAAGTCTAAATGCTGGTTCTTCACTTTGGTCACAACAACTGCCTGCAGAGGTATAGGATGGGGACAGAGTGGCTGGAGAGCTGCCAGGCAGAAAGGGACCTGGTTGAGAGCTGACTGAACATGAGCCAGCAGTGGGCCCCGGGGGCCCAAACANACATGAGCCAGCAGTGTGCCCAGGTGGCCAAAAAGGCCAATGGCTTCCTGGCCTGTATCAGGAATAGTGTGGCCAGCAGGAGTAGGGAAGTCATTCTTTCCCTGTACTCAACACTGGTTAGGCTGCACCCTGAGTGCTGTGTCCAGTTCTGGGCTCCTCAGTTTAAGAAAGATGTTGAGATGCTCGAACGTGTCCAGAGAAGGACAACGAGAATGGTAAAAGGGCTGGAGCACAAGTCCTATGAAGAGCAGTTGAGGGAGCTGAGGTTGTTTAGCCTGGAGAAGAGGAGGCTCAGGGGAGACCTTATCACTCTCTACAACTACCTGAAAGGAGGTTGTAGCCATATGGGGATCGGACTCTTCTCTCTGGCAATCAGTGACAGAACAAGAGAACACAGTCTCAAGCTGCATCAGGGGAAGTTTAGGTTGGATGCTAGGAAGAAATTTTTCACTGAAAGAGTGATCGGCCATTGGAACAGACTGCCCAGGGAGATGATGGAGTCACCATCCCTGGAAGTGTTTAAAGAGACTAGATGAGGCACTTAGTGCCATGGTTTAGATATGGGATGGTGTTAGGTAATAGGTTGGACTTGACGATCTCAAAGGTCTTTTCCAACCTAGTTAATTCTGTGATTCTGTGACCTCAAGTATACCCAGGCATTGCCTGTATTCTGCCACATGTATACTTGTACCCAGTCTAGCCTCCTCCTGGACTGGGCTTGGGCTCCAAGACAAAGGCTATACAAGCCCTGCTTCCTGGGCTTAGGCTCCAGACCTAGAGTGCACAGAGCCTGTTTCTACACCACCTCTAATGTGGCCTGTGTGTGTACTCTGAACCTGGCTGGCAGCTCATCTGGGGCTGTACATGGTTCCTACCAGCCCTGGGCACTGCTCACCCAGCTTGTGCCTGAGGGCACAGCCCATACTTGGATCACCCTCAGCTCTCAACTCAGCCACCTCCACAGAGATGCTCCCTGACAATTTCTGTCCTGAGGAATTACATACCACTCCTGAATAGCCAAATCTGTTTAAAGTTGCTGAAATAAGGTTAACTGAATTCTAATGCACAGAAAATGGGAAATATTTGCCTAGGAAGAGAAGGATACATGGCCTTTCTTTCAGCAATGCCACAGTTTAGGGTATCTCTTGTGTTTTGCTGAAGCTTCCACATAATTTCAATAGTGAGAGTTAATAGTTCCCCACGTACAGTGTCAAGGGAGTTGCCATGATAATATTGTTTTACTGCATTTATATGGTTTTTATTTTGCCTGCCAGTCTGTAGAAAGTACTATAAACACTACAATTTTTGAACTATACAAGCAGAAGCTCCTAAAGCTATCTTTAGAAAAATGTTTAAACACATTTAAACTTTCTGCAGAACAAAAAAAAAAAAATATCAGCAAGAAATTTGAAAAAGAGGATGAAAAAGTACTTTATCTAGAATTCTGAAGTAACAAATCTCTCAGGAGAGTAAAGCTTCAAAATAAATGTCAGGCCAGAAGCAACTGACTAAATAATGGAATGAAGTAACTGAATATCTTTCTTTGGCTGGACAAGCACAATTAAACACGATTTTTCAAAAAAAAAGAAAGAAAAAAGAAAAAAGAAAAGATAGCCTTGAACCAAAAAAAGTTATATTCCACTACCACATTGGTATTTCAGTTTTCATTAGCAGATCTAGCTAAAAAACCTACTAAATAATTTAGTTAATACTTCTTTCATATAAGCTGTCCAATAAATCCTTATACCCTTTATTTTCACTACATGTACTTCAATTGAAATATTTAAAGTTGCCAGTTTCCTACTGATCAAGAATGCCATCTTGAATAATGAAGATAGAGTCTGAATTAAAAAGCTTTTACTGAAAAATTTTTGTGTTCCAAAAACTAGAATTGTATGGGTTTTCAGTAATTTTTTGTAGGTCTGTACCATAATTTAGAAATTTTCTTTAAAAAAAAAAGCCACAAGCTTTGAATAAAAACATTGTTCTTCCACCCCTGATGATACATATGTAATTTGATACTCAAAGTACTGAAACATTCCCTGAAAAATTAATTAATATATGGCCTGCCCAGTGATCATACTTCAAAACTGAAACAAAACAGGTATATCAGATTCCCTATATTTAAAAATACCTTCCTCACAATATGCATGAGCTCCCCATATAGTAGTTCTAAGCCCTGAAAATCGTATGTGAGCCAATGAGTAGTTACTCCAGTTCTGACTGTTATGTTTAGATACGTTTAGATATGTTTACAGCTTGCTGCATGTTCATAGTGTTCAATGATATGAACTAAGGGAAGTACACAAAAACTGAATTCTGTAAGCTTTTATATACTGGGAAAGCCTAGGATTTGGTGCCTTTAGACTGAATGTCCCATTTACTTGATGCAGTATATTGTGACCAATTAAAAAAACCCTGCATATTATTATCAATTTCTTTTTTGACATTGCTCCCTCTGCCTTCTATAGCCAGAAGGCACATGGCACATCTCCACCTAGATCAAGTATAAGAGAGTCAATAATTCAAGGGTTTGTTAGAGCAGAAATTATTTCCTCTCCATGGCACAACTTCAGTTCACTTATTTTATGTCCAAGGACAAGAAGACAAAAGTTTGGAGAGGTTTTCCCTACATAATTGTCATTTTCACGTCTCCTAAGAGAAAGACAAAGCCAAAACTCTTGAATTACACACTTCATACTGGCAGCCACTACACCATTTCTTAGTTGCTGGGTTCTCTCTTCCTCAGCCTATAAGTATATGCCTATCTATATTTTCAGGGGCAGCTAGAGTCAAAAGATTTCTATCAGGAAGAATAAGTCCATCCTCTTGTTTTCAGCATGAATCAGAGCAGAAGCCTTCCTTTGGCACTCAAAGCAAAGGCAGCTAAGAATACAACCCAGTCACTCAAATGCATCTCTATTTTCAAACCTACTTACCATGGAATTGAAACAAAGCTTTGCTTTGGCTTATAAATACCAAGAGTATAGTAAAGAAAACTTATGTCAGATATATCTATTGCAAGCTGTATGGAACTGCAAGACAACAGCTAACACATGCTTAACACAACTCTCCTTAACTTAGATTAAAACTTCTTGGGGACTAGGATATAACATAATATACCAGGAGATGCAGCTCCTACTGTATCCAGGTATTGTACTAGGCTAGCTAACTGGCACCTGCTGTGATTACATACCAGCCCGAAAGCTTATTTGAGATACTGAATGCAGAATCATAAAATAATTTAAGTTGGTAAAGACCTCACAGATTATCAAGTCTAACCACTAATCTAACACTGCCAAGTCCACCACCAAACCATGTCCCTAAGTGCCATATCTATATATCTTTTAAATACCTCAATTTCCCTTAGCAGACTGTTCCAGTGCTTGAAAACCCTTTCTGCAAAGAATTTTTTCCTACTATCCAATTTAAACCCTCCCAGGTGCAACTCAAGGTTTTTTCCTCTTGTCCTGTTTCTTGTTACTTGGGAGAAGAGACCAAACCCCACCTTGCTACAACCTACTAGCTAGTTGTTAAGAGCAATAAGGTCCCACCACAGCCCTATTTCTCCAGGCTTAAACAAGCCCAGCTCCCTCAGCCACTCCTCATCAGACTTGTACTCCAGCCCTTTTGCCACCTCTGTCACCCTTCTCTGGACATGCTCCAGTGCCTCAATGTCCTTCATGAATGGAGGAGCCCAGAACTGGACACAGCACTCGAGGTGCAGCCTCACCAGTACCGTCTACAGAGGGACGATCACTGCGCTGGTCCTGCTGGCCACACTATTTTTGATAAAAGCCACCTGGGCACACTGCTGACTCACATACAGATGGCTGTCGACCAGCATTCCCAGGATCCTTGTCCAATGGGCAGCTTTCCAGCCACTCTTATCCCAGCCTATAGCTCTGCATGGAGTTATTGTGACCCTGCATTTGGCTTTGTTTAAGCTCATATAATTGGCCACGACCCATTGATCCAGCCTGTCTAGATCCCTCTGCAGAGGCTTTCTACCCTCCAGCGGATCAACACTGCCAGTCAATTTCTGTCCTCTGCAAATTTACTGAGGGTGCCCTTGATCCTCTCATTCAGATCACTGATAAAAGTACTATACAGACCTGTCAAAAGGCCATGAAAATAAATTGTCCCACAAAACATGTCTTGAAAATAAACACCAACACAGTACAAGATGAGGAACAGGTTGGAGCTAAACTTCTCCAGCTACTCAAATAATAGACCCTGACAAGGTAGTCTGGCTTGGAAAGTGGGACTCATGATAGACTCCTTAAAAAGAAGCTTATTAGAGAAAATAATGAAATGTAGACTATATTATTAGGCATCTATGGATCAAAAATATATGTCTATATGAACATTTACATATGTTGAACATTTGCAGTTATAAAGAAATGTAGCCTGAGAGTATTACAAATAAAAAAAGGAAATACCATTGTGAAAAACCTCATCATGCCTTCATTACTCATCAATTTGGAACCTCAAAAGGAATGTTACTACTTTTAATAAAACTTTTGTTGAGCAAGGCAGTATAGAAATGTCAGAAAAGGCAATAAAAGGCAATAAGCTACCTAATTTACATGCAAACCCTTTAAAAGCCGCTTAAAAGTGAAGTACTACATATTTCATATATTCTGAAATGCAATAACAAAATTCATTCCTGTCACAGGACGCACTTTTGATCAACAATATGTTAGCAAGCTGATGATGGCTTGTTTCTCTCCATCTTATACCCATTACTCACTACCCCTGAACAACTTTTTTTGTCAGTAAGTCTAATTACTTTGTAATATCTATGTTTAATATTTTCTTGATGTACAATTCAGAAGAATTGACATTAAATAAACTGTTTCTTTACTTGTGCAGTCATTCCAATGGAAAATGAGATAAAGCAGTACTGAACATCTAAGGTCTCCCGTGAAACCTGAACTATTTGTTACTACAGTCCTTTCACAAATACATTAAATAGAGGAAAAATTGATCAAAAGAAACAAAACTAAGTTCTCCTTAATGCACATTTGCAGGGAAAAATTAATTTCAGGAAATTGTTAATTGTTTCTCAGATAACTATATCCTGAGTACCAGTAGTTCTTCTATTTCTTCATATACTTCAAAGTTCTTCATGTGCAGCAAAATGGCTGCAAATGGAATGAGATACCTTAAGTTGAAGTTTGTTCAGAGAATAAGCTTTTTAAAAATTTTAATTAAGCTAATAATTTGTCTGATTTTAAAAATATTTATTTCAGTTTCAGATATTAGCAGTTTACTAGGAGAGATCCCTTTGTCTTCCACCAGAACTCATGAGTTTTCCTTGCTGTGTTATTAATGCACCTCAC
The DNA here is from genome assembly GCA_013390005.1 of Calyptomena viridis. NCBI lineage: Eukaryota > Metazoa > Chordata > Aves > Passeriformes > Eurylaimidae > Calyptomena > Calyptomena viridis. The sequence goes on along the minus strand of WEIV01004680.1, from coordinate 36,071 downwards.
AACTGCTAATGCATTTATTCCCATAAACCAGAAAGCATTAAGATTTTAATGGTATCTGGGTTCAAATGTCTATTTCTCCTCAGACATTTAGAATGGTGTTGGCATGTCATTCAGATACCCCTTTTTTACCCTTTTAGTAGCTGCCCTACCATGTTTCTATACATCTATGTCTCTACAGAATGCAAGAGCAACATTTCAAGAGCAACATTAAAAAGCCTGGGGTGTCCCTATGAAAGTCACTACAGAGATTATTAAAGGTACTTGTATTTTGTTATTTGTTGTGCTGGATTTTGCTTTTCTTCTTTTTAACTTTTTACCACTTGCAACCTTTTACCACTGACCTTGTCAAGTTTTAACCCATCAAAAGATTGCATGCTCAGTGATCAAAAACTCTATTTAGCAGAATAATGAGTTTGTTGTCTCCTGATGGCTATTCACACCAACTGCTCCTTGAACATTAACAGGCAAAAAACATGTTGACACTGAAAAAAATAATATAGAACAACTACATTGCTGATTAAGGTTATGGCTGATTAAGATTCCTTTAAAATGCATTGCATTAAAAATATAGAATAAAGCAGTTTGAGCATTATTTTTCAAACATTTTATAATTCACAGAAAGTAGCTCCATACATGCTATTTTCCACTTTTTTTATCATCTTCTACTACAAATCAAATATGATAATCAATTCTCTTTGAAAACCCCCATATCCTATTTCCAGTTTTCTACATCAGATTTTCCTCTGGGGTTTTCTAACTGACCATCAGTTGCCTTGGTTGAGTCTTCATAAAACCTGAAGAAATAACCTCACAAAAGTACGTAATTAATTTTTTTTTCTTCACATAATCAGTGATTTTATCAACTACAATTTCCACAATTTTATAATGACCATCTGAAATCAAGGGTTCTGTTGATAAATTTATGAACTTTTTAAATTTACCAACTTGATCAACAACTTCAAAACTGTCTAATTTTTACTGTACTGAAGACTAATAAAATATAGATATGTATGAGAAATATGTACACTCAGTAGCATTTTCCTAGGGTTATTTGCTTTCCTCAAACTAGTCTTAATAGAACTCTCATCCTCTATGAATACACTAGTCCACAGAAAGGAATTCAGATCACTGTAGAAAATGACAGTTCAAGACAGTACATGTAGAATTAGAGTTTTTTTCACATTAAAAACAAAAGGAAGGTAAGATATGGAAGAATGGAACAGAAAATACATTTTATATCTCTTATATATATTTTCTATAAAAATATTTTTTCGCTTAATAAATAAGTGGTGTCTGGGCACTTAAATTCTATGCAGTTCCAATGCTCTATTCAAAAACAAAAAACAAAACAAAACAAAACAAAACAAAACAAAACAAAAAAAAACAGGAAACTGAAATAAAGCTACAGGTGTAAGCAAAGAAAATGGGCAGAAGTCCAGGAATACATTATCATGGGCCACACTGGTTAATATGCTTTAATCATTTCTATTGCATTGAAAATATGCAAGATAAGTGACAATATATCAAACAGAAATACATAATATCTCACTATCTTCTCAGAAATACAAAGCGATTACCATGGAAGTGCAACATATAAAATGGATGCACTTTTTTTTGAACAGTTCATAATTATATCCACTGCTGCAGTTTAATACTGAACTCAAGAGTAAAAAAACCTCAGAAGGTATTTTTGCATTTTGTTTTTTATTTTTAGTAGAGCAAACACTTGGCTATTGCATTAGATATTCCATTAGATATTCCATTTTAAAACAGCTGTTTAACTTACAAAGTTGGACAGATAAAGCTCTAAAATTAGTGCTTAGAAGATAGAGAGAAAATATGCAATGCATTGAAATAAAAGAATCAGTAGCAATTACTGCTTAATAACACATACATATTGGATACAAATAAATGCCTTAACTGGCATAACGAGAAAAATGATTTAAAGAAAACTTTGACAACTAATGACAGCTACTTCAATTACCAAGAATTTCTTTTCTGTACAACATGTCTGTTCCACTTTTAACTCACTAAATCCTTTTACTCTCCAAATGACACAACCAGTCTTTGAACTAGATTTGGTCTTTTATGTAATGCACCTTTACTCTACTTATCTTTCCTCATAGCAAAGTATCCATCGCAATTTCTTTTGTTTCTAGCTGTGGAAACATAAACTGTAACATTTCACAGCAAAACAGTGCTCTTAAAAGTGATAGTTTTCCACTATCCACTTCGGATTATTCTAATTTTCCATAAAGTATTTTAACAGAACATTAAAATCTTTCCTGCCCAAACCCATGACTGTAGTGTCAGCAAGCACTAAGCTAAAAAGGTTCACTGTCACTCAGGATACGACAAGCAGGATGTGCTCCAGTTCGCATTAAGGTGAATGAACAAATTCTTATTGATTGCAATAAATTGGCCAAGTTCCTTCAGTTGGTTGATATTAATGTTCCCTATGTCACAAGAAGTTTATTGATAAAATTTCATATGTCTAAACAGGGGTTTTTTCCCCTGTAATTGCTCAGTGCTAGGGCATTTGAATTAGTCCTTCAATTTACAATTTGTAGTTTACTTCTTACTGAATGAATGAATTCTTACCGATGTACTCAGAATATTTAAAAGTAGCATTAATCCTAAACACTTCACTTTCTTGATATATACTAAACAGTGATTTTGTTACCTGATGACTAACACACAGGCTACTCTTTGCAGGTCGATGGATTTGCCGATGTAGAGCAATCAAAATGACTTGATTTTGATGAAAACCTTTACACTATAGCAAAAAGTATTCTAGTCCTGAAAGAAAAACAGTAAGAAGAAACACTCGTACATATCAAATGCTTAAGTATGGGGTGTTCTTCTAAATGGCAAGGGAATACCTATTACTTGTCAGAAATACTGTGTATCACTATAATTCCATATGGAACCCAGTTTCCTGACAAATAAAGCTACTTCTATGTGTTAGGAACATTTTTATCACAAGCTCAGATTCAATGAGGTGCCTATACCTAGTTTCTGTTTAACCACAGAAATCAATAAATGTAATAGACTGATTCTGTGTTTGAAGTTTATCATGCAGTTAAGCACTTTAGTAAAACAAAACATGAGTCTAGAAACATAAACAAGATTTCTTAAGACCTTTGCAGGAAAGTAATTCACCTATACAAGAATTAAAGTTGACAGCAAGAGTTTCCACAGATAAATAAACAAGCTGACAATAACCTGAAGCACTGGTGTTGCTGATTTTCAGCCACACTGTCACAGTGGGTGAAAAACAAAACAAAAGAAAACAAATAAATGAGCGACCACCCCCCCAAAAAAAACCCCAAAATACAACAACAAAAAAACCAAAACCACCAAAAAACCCAAACAACTATTCATATTTTTGTGACTATTACTGGCTCCAACACTAGCAAAAACAACTAAAACTTTAGCACTGCCATTTCTTTTTCCTTCATTATATTCCCTGTTAAAATAATCAAACAATCTAGAAACTCAAAAGGTATTAAAGAGATTAGATAACTTTTCTTTACTATCTTAGATAAAAAAAGGAAGATAATGTAGTTGTTCGGGGTTCAAATAAGAAAAATATTAGGGTTTTTTTATGTCTTAAAATAAATAATTCAGAGTTTCATCAATGTAATTTTAAAATTTCAAATGCACTGAATTTACTGATATGAAATGTAGAATAATCCAAGCTAAATCAAATGGCTAGGCAACTGTACATCATGCAAGACTACCAAAGATGTAAATTTAAAAAAAGAAGATAAGGTTCGATAGCTTTCTTATCCAAAAGCATAGAAGGAAGAAAGTGCCAATACAAAAGATCCACTGAAACAAAAGCTTTAATAGTCTGGAGGAAAAATAACAATTTGTGTTAGAGGGCAAAGTAACCACCATCAACATTAAAACAAATTTCACTGCACAAAGTTCTGTGTGACAGTCTATTAAAACAGACCCTGGGAAGAGAAAGAAAACATGAAGGTCATGGCACCAAGGAGTATTTTTATCTTCATAAAATGCCATGAGGATGTGACCTAGCAAACAAAGCAGAAGCCCAAGGCACTCTGGTAATAGAAGATAAAGTCCAAGAATTTCTGAAGAGATGAATTAAGTGGGAACAATTCAGGTCATTCACATTTTTACTCTATGAAAGTATTGAATGCTTCAAGCCCAGAAATATGGTAAAGTTTAGCCAATAAAAAAAGGATGAACAGTCTGAAAATTGCCTTATTTTAAGCACAGTGGAGTTGGTGGTATTTAGAGAGACCAACTATGACACATTTTCATCACAATCTGTATTTCTTCAAAATACATTCTTTAAGAATGTTACAAGCAAAAATTGCCATGAATAAATTTAAAATTTAGAGGCAACCTGATCAAAATTTTCCTTTATCTGCATGTGAATAAATGACGCCCGCTCGAAATATTTGGAATAGTAATAAAAAATAATTTTTTTTTAAAAGCAAAATAAAAATTAAAAAAAAAAAGAAAAAGAAAAAGTGTACCTGGTTTTATCTGTCAATCAAGAGCTGGCTGACCGATGGTGTCTGCTGCTACTTTACTCCCTCTGTGCCTCCTGTCAGTCAGCAAGTAGCCAGGTTTTTCAGATTTGTACTATCTTTAGTGTAGGTATTTTGGGGCCAAAGTAAAGCTAAAAAGGTAGTCAAACTTTTTTGTTTCAGGTTTTTAGGGGGTTTGATTCCCCCTAAGCAAGTTTCTAATGTGAGTAAAAGTCACACATACCCTTCAGAGAAAAAGAATCTATTTCTTTCTCCGAGTCAGATTTGATTGATTATAGAGCTGGGAAATGGTGCTGTCACTGCCCCATCCTTTCTTCTTTACCTCACGGGCAATTAGGTTTCTCCACGTTAATTCTTTCTTGAACACACTTGTACCTTTTAGGGCAAGAAATTTCCTTGACAATTGTTTGACTAATTCCAAAAGAGACTGCTTTCTTATCTGAAATTGTCAAGTTTGAATTTTCACGCCATGGAGTTTATTAAACCACGATCTTTGTAGGAGGTGCCGGTGCCCAGGCTCCGGCAGCAGCGGGGACTCCAGGGGTCTCTGTGAGGGGAGCACAGTCGGCTCCGACCCACCCACGGCGGGGCACGGCTGAGCCCACAGCCCAGGTCGGGGAGCCTCGGGGAAACGTTCTTAAGAAGGGGCAAGATTTGGCAATAGTGGAGTAAGAAAAATAAAGTGTGAGAACAAGGTGAGAAAAAGAGGAATAGGTTCACAGAGCAGAGATTCCCGGGCAGCCTGTCCAGACCACAGTGGAGCAGGTATGTCCCTGCAGCCTTTAGAGAGGAGCACACCTGAGCAGATGTTGGCACTGCAGTCCGTGAAGGACCCCTCTGCTGGAGCAAGGGGGTGTTTCCCGAAGGAACTGCAGCCTGAGGAGAGCTCATGCAGGAGCAGGTTTACCCCGAAGGACTGGAGCGTGTGGAACAGACCCACACTGAAGCAGGGGAGAAGTGAGGAGCAGCAGAGCAGAGCTGTAAAGGACTGACCACACAACTGTATCTGTGTGTTATAATAGCAACAAATACACGATCTTAGTATCTCCAATAACAAAATGCTTAAATAAAATTTTACTTGGTACAACCCTTGACTGTGCGAATCTAATAACTAGTCATAATATTTAACTATATAAAGAACAAATATCACATAGTATTCCTTAGAACAGTCCCATTTATTGCGTAATGTTTGCTCATTTTAAAAGCTGCATTTTACCTTACACTGCCATAAAATATCATACTGTTTCCTAGAAAGGGAAAAAGCTTTTCCTTCTCAGTGTGGGTATGGGGAACATTGTTCTTGTCACTTTATCCCTTTAGGTAGAATCCCTTCATGCCTTATATACCATGTCAAATATCAGCCATAGAAAGGACCAAAATAAAAGACTCCGCACATACATCTACACTGCAAACTCTCTATTTCATGAACAGAAGAGTTTTAGATCAAGACCCAATGAAAGAAAGGCCTTTGAATGGAGCATCCATTTAACACAACTTCCCAAGCATCGGTTACACCCAGATAGCTTTTATTCAGCATTCCCACAAGACACTGCCTTTCAGTCTTCTATTCCACATTCATCCTCAGTCAACAAGATAATAATTCACAATAGATGTCCATTAGACATCTTCACTTGCAGTACAGTCCTCAGTTAGCTCGCACTTAAAGTACTCGAAAAGTGAATATAGCTCACAAAACTAAGATGATCACATTTGCACGTGTAACCTTCCAACTAAATGGAAAAAAATAACTTATTTTTCTTTTAGAGTATTATCACATTCCTGCATACTGTTGGTAATGTTGTATGGTTAAATATTGACTTAAATAGAAGGGTCTACATTGAAAAAATATATATTTTTAAAATGGGAGCTGTGGGGAGCAAAATACACTGTGACAAAATATCCATTGAGACCAGTAACAGCACAATTCCTGAATTGCCCAAACCCACAAAAGTCACAGATATTTGTGATATTACTGTGAAAAACCTGTAGGTCAAACTGTCTTTCAAAACACTACCTGGCGATAGAATAAGACAAATCAGGTCTTTGAGCTTTGGAGTGGTGTTGCTTTCAGGGGTTAGCAGAAAAAAATTATGTAGGAATGAAATTATGTGAATCAAAGATTCTTACAATTAATGATCAAGCATAATAGAAGGAAAATATTGAGGTAATTCTAATATATTTATAATACAAAATACCTTTCAAGATCATAGGAAACATTCTACTTCATAAATATTGCAACAGCAAAGTTTTAATCCTTGCATGAGAAGCTCTGTCTTCTTTCAGTGTTGTTAAATTTGTGATCTCAAATTATTCTTGATAAATACAACAGCTTCCTAACACAATTATTTTATAGATAATTAAGGCATCAAACTCCATATATCTCATTTAGAACAACACAAATTCTTTGAATTTGCAGTAGCTACCACACCAAAACTGATGAAATTCCAGCTAAGAATATACTCATCATAACCTTTGCAGTGCCATAAGGTTTTCTGTCTCCTTAGAGTTTTATCACCATTTCAAAAGGATCCACAAATTCACCCAAACATCCCGGCTTTAGCAAGAGGCAATTTGTACTCAGACACATGTCATAAGAAGGTTAGATGTTTTTCCAGTACCACTCCAGCCCAATGGTCAGTTAACCAGAAGTTCAAGCAGAAAGAAATGAGGAATATAGGTAAGAGTTTGAAACAGAGAATACGGATCCCTTCTTTTCACCAATCCCAATAGAAGCTTTGTAAGTATTTTATAATTTGACTCTCCTGTATACTGAATATGATCTCTTCCCATTACTAATTTGAAATCAACTAGTTAACACACAGATGTGTTGGAATGGACTGCCCAGGGAGGTGGTGGAATCATCATCCTGGGAGGAGTTCAAAAAATGACTGGATGTGGCATTTAATACCATGGTCCAGTTGACAATGTGGTGGTCAGTCAAAGGGTAGACTTGATGATCTAGGAAGTCCTTTTCAATCTAAATGATTCTGTGATTCTGTGACCTGGACACTGATCTACTGTTACAGGGACAAATCATGCACAGCTGTGTGTTAAATACAAAGAGAAAAGGTAATTTTGAAAGGGGCATATTGCATTCATTTGTTCTAGGATGAAAGCAGTTACCGAGATAAAACAATGTGTAATTAACTCAGAGTGGATAGCTAGAGAAAAGCTTAAAGGAGTCCAGTTTTCCTTGACCTCCCAAAATTTTGGGGTTTAATGAATTTGCAGAAAAAGAGTATGATTCACTCACAAACTGAAACACATGTACACACAACTGGATGGGATTTATTGCAAATCTCCTATTTATTAATGCAGTATTAATCTTATGATGATGTAGGCAAAGATAGAAAATAGCAGAGTGGGACAAAAAAGGGTATCTTAATACATTAAAATATCAATGTTAGAAAGAATGTTGATAGAGCCAAATGAGCTTATATATTTTTTCTCTAAACATAAACCAGAATCTTTCTCTTTGAAAAAAGCAGCCACTAACCAAGAGTCAGAAACAGATATTAAGTCCTGTAAGGACATGAAGCTCCAGAAAGATTTTACAGTGCTCTAATGAGATTTTTTTTTCACTCAGTACAAACTTGAGATGTTTGTCACAGCTTTCTGCTTACAGTATAGTATTCTGTCCTGTCAGTCTTTCCATTTTATTTGTTTTGAAAAAATAAACTCCAATTTAGTACATCAATGCATAGTCTTCATTTTGCATGTTTCCTGCTTTGAAAACATTTCTGTTTAAGTAGACAGCCAGTTCTAAACACAAACACAGATCATTCAAAAGACTGGTTTTTGTTGAGAACCCCAGAGATATCGTTATAGAGGATCAAACATGCACAGTCAACAGGCATAATTTTTTTCAAACTATGTAAAGTAATGGACTTTTTCTAGTATTACAGATAGCTGAACCTTAAACCTCTCATAAGAGGCCACTAAGCACAGAATAATCCCTAACATCTGTAAAGGTGCTGCTTTTGAACACTTTTTTAAAATTGTCTTTTTTTTTTTTCCCCTCATGATTTATCTCTCACTTTATCTTTCACTGTCCAGCTGAGAATCAGCCATTAGTAGTAAAGAATCTACACTGGTTCTAGTTACCAGACTGCCTATAATAGCTTCCCAACTGGCACCTCATGGAGGACCATATGCCATTTCAACTGAAGAGGATGGCAATGTGCCCGCTAACGTTATTAGAACTAAAATTAATTTTAGATGTACAAAACTCAGAAAATCTATTGCTCCAACTGACTTATTTTCTGTTCTCAAAATCTGCTATGTCCTTCCTTCAAACTTGTTGGAGCTATTTAGAAGGTTCCAACTCCTGTGCAGCTGCTAGGTTATTTTTGAGGTGGTAAAGTAAGAATGGCAATATAGCTAGATCTGCACTTACAAGGGAAAAGAGTCTCATCTCAGAGGTGGTTGTAGACTCTAAGAAGCTATTCTGGCCCTCCAAGTCTGCATCAAAGGAATTGTTTTGACTTACTAGAGTGAGCATTAATATGAATTGATACGCTGTAATTTGATTTTGATTTTTTTCCCTGTCATATTACATTTGCCATTTATCCTGGCTTGAAATAAATGACATAGATAATAACATTATTACATCACTGCCAATATTACACAGTTAGCACCATTTCGAACCTGGCCAGGTGAAACTACTTTGTATTGGAGAGAGGATAAATTTTAACCTCAAACTGTTATTTCAAAATTACATCACTTGTAACTGGAGATTGACTGGAAAGATATTTTCACTTACCAGCCATCCAGGACCAATTATTCATTACATTACTAATTTTTCTTGTGCTTGTGTATTAGGCCCATAAACAAGATTCATGAGCTGATCTAAGATTCAAGGCATATCCATGACAGGTAATGGAGCTTCCAAAGGCTCTAAGTTTTAGCAAAGTCTGATAATTCGTATGTCTCAAAACATAAGAGCAAGTCAAGCCAACTCTGTTCCAGTGCAACTCAGTAACTGCAATGTTTAATGTCAGAAAATGTTATGAGTCCCCATTACACAAGTATAAAGGAATAGGCAGAGATTTTATATTACATGGTCACACACAGTCTTGTTCCCCCCTGAATTTCTGGTGTTTTTTAAGATTTGTATAGAGGATGTAATAGTTGTCTGAAACCCTTTCCTTTCATTGCTGTATAACACATGAAACTGATGGAAAAAAAATTATGTTGTGAGGTTTCTAAATGATACAACAAAATATTAATGGGGAAAATTATTAACACTGTACTCAAAACAGTTTCTGAGGAGCACACTTAGTGAACAGTGACAGTAAAGCAAGAATATCAAGTTACTTCTCACCTACGTGGCAGAGTAATTTTCAGACATTAAATGAAGTTCTGATATAGAGAGTCAGAGCCACAGCTTTAAGTAAAGAAAAACAGAAATATTTGCAAATAATGCCAATATTCATTTACTAAGTCACATACAGCAGATATTTAAACACTAGGGCTTTTTTTTTAATTTATAGACTTTTTCTTGAGTAAATAATGTTATATTTAAAAGCTTTCTGAATTAAACATTTCTTTTATAACACTCTAATACTGAAGTATTTAACTCCTAACTTATGAGGCACACAAATATATTCTTGGCAAAATTAAAACCATTAGCAGGACCAAAAGAGTTAAGGGGACAGAGAAGAAATTTAAGTTTTGTTAGCTGTATTTGTAATAGCTCCAAATTCTTCCTTCCTCCTTATCATAAGCAGACAAAATTATCACTAGGCTGCAATACTAATATGGTACCAAATTTCCAATCAAGATCATTTGTTGGTTGGAAAAAAGTGCTCCAAAAGTATCTTCTCACTGACAGGAAGAGATTTTTCTTAATATCCTTGTAGCTCTCAGAATATAAATCTAAAATCTCAGCTTTGGATTTTGGTGATGTGTAGGTGGCTCTATGTGTGGGTGGTTGCCAACCGAAGTCATAATGTCTATTGTTGCATTATCAGAAAGCTGCCATTAAGCAGATATGTGTACTATCATACTTTTTGGGGCCCAAGTATAAAATTATAAATTCTCTGACTCCTAAACTTGAATGCCTATGTCAAGAGAAGGTCACTAAAGCATCATAGGCTCAAGTAAATGGCATTCAGTAAGTTTGATTTTTCCAAAGAGGTATCTACATACTGTGTCAGAAATAAGAATAGGTTAAATGGTTCCTCCTCATCCTAATTACTCTGAAGGAGAATGCTTTGAAAAGCTCTTTGCATACTTAACAGAAGCAGCAAAGTATTTTAAAATGCATTTCTAAGTCAGTTGTTTTCATTTCTAAAGTATGAGCAGTAATTTATAAGGTCTGCGTTTCAGTAAAATCTTTACACTGAATGTACAGCCTTCCTTGCCTTTTCTTTGTCGAAGTGAACAGCAGGTTACTAAACAGCATCGAGACCTGACAAACACAGGCATGGGGAGGTTTACAGCCAGGCTGCACCAGAATGAACAAGTTTTATTGCAATACTTGTAAGTACAAAACCGGACACTTATCACCCTAGAAGGACGAAAACAGCACCACTGACACCATCTTTCACTGGATTCCAGCCACCAAAGCTTGCAGACAATTTGGACCCTCTACTTCATACTGCTAACAATGCATGAACTGTAGTAATAAGCTTCAAGTTCAAGGTGGAGCAAGAGACATCCTTTTATCATACTATTTTGCCTTCTGCTTTGATTCTGTTATGATTCTTGCTTTCTTGAATTCAACCTGTCCAAGCAGAATTATTCCACACTTATTATTCAGAGGTTTCTATTATATACATGTTTCAGGTAACACCACTTATAACCAAAGTATTGTTGTATTAATAGAGGCAGTGATATTTTAAGTGGCTCTTAAAACAAGGTTCTTCAAGTGTCTATGGATACAGAAATGTGGGGAATGCATTGTGTGTTCTTTCCTAACCACTAGCTTCTGAAGCTGCCTTTTCTTTCTAATCCTGTATTTTTACAGCCTTCCAACAATTCTGGCAATAGCACTGCCAGGTGTAGTAGCAAGAGACTTCCATCCAAATGAGGTGAGAAGCATTACGGAAAAACAAAACAAGCCTATGCTAGAATTGTTAAGGAGGAGAAGCTGTTTCAAACACCACAGCCTAGTACTAAATCCTTGTGACTTGAAAATCCATCCTGCAGGTTATTTATTTGAATAACCTCGTATTCAAACAGAGGAAAACTGGCATGTTTCTAACATGGACTGAATAGATGACAATCTATAATTTTTAAATAGACTAAAAAAAGTTGCATGCATGGTGCTAAGCAGATGTGGTTTTTTTCATTTTACCAGGTTTCAAATAACCCTGATTTTCAGAGAGGAAAAATGAAAAGAAAGTACCTTCAGAGTAGCATCATTAACCTCATTCTAACTAAATTACAGCTGTATAATTAAATCCTGTCTACTTAAGTCCACTTGTTGAAATAGAGGCCCTGTTGTTTAAATAGCTGCTTTGTTTTTCATTATATGTCCCAAAAAGCTGTGAGTTCTGCTGCTGTGACTAAACAGTTGTTTGTTCCAAAAGAGGACTGTATTTCACAAAGCAATTTCTGTATGGGTAAGTCACATTGGAAGTGAAAGTGTTCAGAAATGAGAAAGGTTAATTCTTAGTGCTAGAGTGGTCTTCAATAGGTAATAAATGCAGCTCCAATGTAAAAAGAGACAGCTGTTGTGTTGGAATCAGGATAGCCAAAGCCATGATGAGAAAAGGTATGTGCAGAGGAAGCTCGATCTGCAGTGTAGGACATAGTGGGACTGCCAGTGTTGCCTGGCAACTGGCAGAATGGGGGGGAGCAGGCACCAAAACCAGCCTACATCCACTGTTACTGTAGCACGATCTTTCCAACAAACTGCTGTTTCAGCTACTGTAGGCCATAAATACACTCTTGGCTTACTTTCCACTTTTATAAGGAAAATGAAGCAACAGAATTAGAGCAAGTGTTCAGGATTACATTTTAAATATAGTTAAATGAGAGTCTGATTCTCTAGGTTAAAAATGTCGTATTTTCCCTTCTCTCATAGCAACAAAATCTAGAGTTTAATTTTCTCATGAAAATTCATGAAAAAATAATTAAAAGCTCATTGGATCAGGAGACATTGTTGGAAAAATCCTTTCAGTGGTACATTTCAGACAGATGTAATTTTACACTGTGCAAATCTGAAGATTAAAATTTGAGGCTTGCAGAGTGTTGTGAATTCAGACTCCTGCTAACATCATTACACTACTCAGTGCAGATCCATCTCAACTACTGTTTAAAAAACCCAAAACAACTTCTTTCCCAGGAGCACTTGCATTTCAGAAATCCCTTAGAAGTTATGCATAGCCAGAGCAGACTACTGGCACTACAAATTAAATCCTGTATATTTAAATCATTATATTTAAATGGTTAATTGGTCCAAAAAATTTTAAAATATTTATTTGATTTTATATCTGGGATCCATTATGGCTTTTCAGGATAATACAAGTTCCCTTTCCCACTGAAGTCTTCACTTGGCATCTGAACAATTATAAAAGGACTAAAAGCTGACTCAAAGCTCACATCTTTCTTGAATGGCATGAAAGACATACTCCTATCAGGCTATAACCAAGCTGAAGCAGTCACAAGGCCTGCCCGATCACTCTACACACAAGAGCTCCCACAAAAGCTCAGGCTGCAAAGTCACTTTTGCAGAAGTGTCGACTGAAGGCACATGCTGTGCTGGAAAGTTTATGACAGCTCAGAAGTTCNAAATATTCCAGCATTTTGAATATCAATACTTATCATCTGACTAATACTTTACATCTTCCAGGTGTCCACCTACCTTGTACTACATTTTTGAAAGCCTTATTAATTTTAATGCTTAAATTTGATTTTGAGGTTTTTAAACCTTAGACCTTGTCAAATTCCAACATTTTTTTTCTATATAGCAAAGAACTATATGCATAACTCCAAAATAACCTTTTAATCAAATTTTGACTTTCTGTTTCATAACAGGGAAATGCTGGGTCTCCATATTAAAACATGTTAATTAGGTGTTTAACATCCACAAATAATATGCTGCCCTCTGTCATTTCCTTTTGGATATAACTGAAGCAATTGAAATAGAAATAATAANGAATGCCAGATAATTTAGTTCACTTGCTTCTCATACTTGGAGTTTACAGTAGAATGTGGAATAAATGGTAAATAATTGAAAGCTACCATGATAAATAGATGAAGAAAATTAATTGTTAAGTAGCAATTGAATCTGTTTCTGCCCACTGTCCTTCAGATTTCAAGTTAACAAGTCAAGACAGATTTCCAAAAGTAACTTTTTTCTGACCCTAAGTGGTTTGAAAAATTAATTCTTTCTCCAAACTCCACCCAGAAGGAAAGGGTTCCCAGGCTGTAGTTTAAAATGAAACGGCACCAGTGCCACTTANAGGGTTCCCAGGCTGTAGTTTAAAATGAAATGGCACCAGTGCCACTTAATGGCTTCAGGTTACTAGTCTTAATCCTACCCCTAGTTTAAGATATTATTACATATTACTATTGTGTTCTCAAATTATCTCATTAAGTGTCACATTAGACACTATTTTAAATTAAATACTGTATTGCATATATTGAGGTCAGGACTTGCTGATCACTTTGATAAGCTGAGAATTCTATTTTAATCCTTTTTTTCATCTAAAATACAAATCTTTCAGTGTTACCACTAATTATAAAGGTAGATATTAACTAGGATTATAGAAAGATATTACCTAAGGTTTGTTTAACTTGTGATATTAATTTTCAAGAAGCTTAGCCAATTTTTTTAAATATTTCGGCATTTTGAATATCAATACTTATCATCTGACT
>WEIV01004680.1:0-18090 GCA_013390005.1 Calyptomena viridis | reverse complement strand
TTGGAGGCTCTACAGAGTATAAACACGGCCTCTGTTATTTAAGTTATTCATAGACAGAGTGACATACTTAAAACTGCCGATGAAATATAGGCATTATCCTTACACACAAAAGAATTTTTGTCAGTTTGGCAGTATTGGTGTATTTTGGGATTTTTACTTTTCATTTCCTGGGTATATACTTAAGAGTCAGAGACTTGAAGTTCCTTTACAATTTAGACTTTATCAGCTTTTTAAGAACACAATCTAATATGGCTTATCACTGAAATTAAGATTTATACACAACTGCAATTGTATGGCTGTTTTTCTCAATCAGTTGTCAATAAAAGCAGAAAAAAAAAAGAAAGACACAACACTTTTCATGAGCTTTTTGTAATTTATTTGGCTTCTCTTAGTCCATTTTTCTTAGAGTTGTCAGATGTAAAGTAGCCTATGTTTGATGATAAATATATTTTATAATGTGTAAATTCCATTAATAATGCACATAAACTAAAAAGTTTATTTTAAAACATTCTGGCTTAAACCCATGAACAGCTAAAGCTGTGATTTGATGAGTAACTTCAGCTTTGATCACAGTGTTTGATAAATCTGAATGTCAATTATTAAAGAAATTTTTGCATTATCAATACAAGTAGTCATACATTACAGTAGTACTTTCTCCTAAGCAGGATATAATTTCATGTAGAGTCTCTACTCTAAGTAAAATGTGCACAGCAAACTTCCTTGCTGCTGAAATTTTAGCTGTGACCAATCTATGACTCATTCAATTGTAAATTCTTACTATACTTTCACCAAAACATAAGGAGGTGCTCAAATCATGTAAAAAATATATATATTGAAATATGTTTTCTAAACAAAGCAGGCTGATGAACTTGAAACTCTTTCAATACGCACCTATAGTGAAATTTGATTCTGGCATAATATTCCATGATATGTGCAATATACTCAGCTGATCATCGTCTACCTGAAATTCATTCCTATTTCATTTGCATACTCGTACAGTGTAGGCTTTATCAGCATCTCCATCAGATATCCTGGCCTATTTTCCAACAAATTAACTACTTAATCTGCCAATGAAACATTCCCTTCTGCCCTCTGCATATTTTCTATATTAGCCATTTTCCACAGAACATAATTTCTTCTATCTTTGCCTCAAACAGACTATCTCCATTTGCTTTGGAGGTCTGTTTAATACATCTGGATACATCTGGATACTCCTTTTTTATATCAAATATTAGTTTAGCCAAATTTCTATTCTCTTCTCACTTAAGCAAGTTACAAAGGATCAATCATTAAAGAAAAGTTTTAGTCACACTGAAACGGGCTATACCTGAAAACCCTTAACAAATAAAGATCTTCTACGTGTTATTGGAAGTTAGCACTGACATCATCTATCTATAGCCAGACTGCAAATATTAAATAATCTGTATATGCAGCTAGAGTTTTTTCTCTCTCATAGAGACTGAGCAATTAATTATAAAATGACCACTCATATGGGTGAGATGCCGAACTCAGACACTCCTGATATGCATTGACCTCACAGATTGTCACTGCTTTACACAGGCAAATGTGAGCTCTTTAACACAGGCATAACTAAAATGTATTTTATGTACATATGAGGTCCTTCTGCTTCTGAAAGAAATATTTATGACTATGCTCCAGGAAATCGTTCTTCTGTAATTTCTGAATGTAAAATTACTTTAGCAAATTTACATTTTGTTAATTGATAACATATGTTGCAGTTTTATCTTCATAACTATTAAACAGCTTGACAAAAAAGCATTTTGCCTCTGTAACCACAGCATCCCAGCAACTGTTTTCATATTTCTTGAAAACACTTCTATTGTCTCTGAAAATTTATTTTGCATTAGTCCTGTTACCTGCTACAGGCTGTTTACCTTTGATTTTTGTTTCATTTGGCAGCACCTCTAGAACAACAAGTCCATTTCATGACTGTGAAAGGGTTTTAATGTTAGCATGCTAGGACTGAGTCATATATTTTATATTGATATTAATGTGCAGCAAATTCCTTACGTGCTGTGAATATTGTTGCCTCTGGCTCCACATACTCAACAGGTTGCCTCTGAACTGCCAGGTCCATTCATGATGGCAAGTACTTTAGCCAGTCTGGGCTAAGAATACAAATGAATACCTCATGTTGGCATACAGGGATGCAAAAAGCAGTGAAATTTTGATATAGTATAGAAATATTTATTTCTAAGCCTGTTTGAACTCCTCTCATAAAAGCAAGGAAATTGTCAAGTCTTATATAAAACTGTCCTGAGGCAGATGATTTTTGCAGTAATTTCAAGAAGTATTAGATATCATCACAAAATTGTAACGTATATCATCCCTGGGTAGAGTTCTCATTGACTGAAGAGACCCCAGCATGGCTTGAGAGCCATCGTTGTTTGTATGGCAGAAAAATCTCAGAGATATTTGGGAAATTAATGCATGTCCTGGCAACAGCAGTACTTCCACACTTTCAGGCCAATGAAAGATGAAAAACATGATGCGATGGGAGAGTGGAAAAGCTTGTAATATTGTGGGAAAGTACTTCACTCCAACAACCCACAACCTTCAGCCTATAGTGCTAGTGACATATGCAATAGATAACAAAATAGAGGACCACTCCTGTAGCCAGGAAGCACTGCAAGTTCTTGCCAATTCTTACATTTGGCAAACCAGATCTACATGGAAGCATAAAGAGTGAGAAAATAAACATGCTGGTGAAAGATAAAAAAGGCTCCACTTTCCTCAATACTTCACCTATATTCCTAGGCAGTCTAGTTCTAACTTGCAATAATAGAGTTTAGATCAATATACTTTAATAACTAGGAAGGGAATTTAAATCTTTTACAGCTAGATATTTTTATCATATCAGTCTTCTTTTTAGAGAGCCTAGAGCTAAAAATGTGAGATTCTTGCCCTTTCATTATGTTTTGTTCTCTTTGTTATACAAGGATGCTTATTCAGAACTGTTGTCCACACAAGACTCAACCATAAAGCACACTGATACTCTGTTGCTTATTCACTGTGGAGTCTCCAGCATCATAAAAGAAGAAGTGATATTTTTCTGACTTACTTTGCTAAATACCATGCTTTTTTACAAAGAAACTAACATAACTGGCATTTATAGCACTGCACTTTAGTTTGTGCCTATGTTGAAAATAGGACATTATGCTGTGAAGTGAGAACTGAATCACGGGTGCAAGAAGTTACCTACTATCTATTAAAAAAAAAAAATTGCATAAGTTCATATTTACTACAGTGCATTCCCAAGAATCAAAGATTTCCTGTTTGTGAAGTCATCTAACCTAATAGGGAAGCATGACAGATAATCTTGCATCTGATATATATTTAGAAAAAGTGAAAATAAAGTTCAAAAGACATCATGACTGGAATAGAAAAATCTGAAAGATTAGGTAACTGCATCATGATGCATTTGGTCAAGCATTCAACAAATAAAAAGCCTCAAATCTTTGCAGTGATTTCTGCAACATATAAAAAGCCTCAAATCTTGGTAGTGATTTCTGAAACTGCATAAATGGGATACAGCACAAGTGACAAGTGAGAGAGCGTAACTGAAACTTTATGAAGCACGATGGTTATGAAAAATTGCTGATATTTGCACAAGTGGTCTAACTCCCAGGCTGCCTCCAGCTAACCCAGTTCAAGGAATTTTTAAGGAAAAATGTAACAAGGAAGTGTAATACTTGTGACGTTCACTTTAACAGGAAACCAAAATGCCAATTCCTTATTATATAAAGGATTTTTACACTTTCATGAAGGAACAAGCAAGTAACAGAGTTTAATGATGCTATTTTGTCATAGTTGAGAACCTTAGCTATTCTGAAGGAAGCACATGCTAAAATGAACTATCCGTAACTTGTAAGAATTTCCAAGTAATACAGGTTTTGAACTGAATCCATGATAGACCCAGAAATTTCATTAAAAACCTCTAGTTTCTATATTTTAAAATGTAAAGATCAGATAAAGGATGGCTTACTATACAGCCAAAAAACTTCAACTCACTGTAAATGCAAGTATGACAGGGAAGTATGTTGTCCTGGGTTTCTGCCAGATGCCTGCACGCTGTTCCAAAATCTAAGTGACTATAGAAATTAATGGAATGATCAAATACGGGGAAGAAGAAAAGTTAATGGGTCAGATTTACAGAAGGAAAGCCAGAAGAGGCTGATAATCTATGTTTACTGCCTTGCCATGGATCAATCAAACATGACTGGAAAGAGTCACTGGGAAATTGGTTTACAAAAGCTGTATGTGAACAGGAAAAGAGTCCAAAGCAAGCAGAGAAGAAAAAGAGGATAATTAATCATTTATTAAGCCCACAATCAAAACTTCAACCACACAAAGGGCCTGTAGACTAACATTGTGATTATAAAAAACTAACTATAAGACAAAAAATCCTGGCTTTGCTATGTGAAAGGAGTATTCAGTAATGTAAACATGAGCATTTAGAGACATTCGAGCTGTACTATAATATCCAAATCACATAGCAGATGTGACAGAGGAAGAGATGGAATCCTGCACCTTTCTTGAACAGAATATGGAGTCCAGGTGGAATACCCTCAGGTACTTCAAGGATCACTAAATGGCTATGTTTACAAAATTGAATTAGAGCTGGAATGTCTCCACGGTTTCAGTGAAGCCAGGATTTAATGCCAGCAACGATGAGAGTCTTAGGGCCAACAGATCAAGAGAATAGGCAAGGCTTTAATTAGGAATCCCAGTGACTAAAATTTAATAACTGAAAGGGATCAGTTGAATTTATTATCTCCACCCTCCCTCTTTCCCTGATGACTGGAAAGACATTGGTACTCCCAAGAACACCTAACAAGACCAAAGTCAGACAGTGAGAAACACTAGATCCTCTATCTATTCAGCACTTTGGTTGTTCAGCTCCTGCAGAGGACAGATAATTGATTCAGAAATGATAGCCCTTATGTAAATGGTAGGAAGGAATAAAGTGAAAGTGGTAGTAACATATGTCTTTGCATAATTCTTACAGCTCCAAAGACCTTCGTTTTAGGCAACCAACACATTTGAGTAGATCTCCAATGCCATTAACAAGTGTCTCAAGATGTTATGTCAAGGATAACATACCTGGAGTAAGAGCCCTTTTCAGTCAGGAAAGGAAGAGCACAGGGTCAAAAATCAGACAAGCGCACAACAAGGTTGGCTGCAAGGGCCAGAATTCCATATTTTTTGTTCCTTCATGATTGTCTGGCCTCTGCAGTTAAGCACTACAGCTACTGCACGTCTTTTTGGCAGGAGATGGGCTCTTGCAGTGCAGAGTGTTTCTGTTCTCGCACAGATGTCTACTCTATGGAATTAACTGGAGCATCACACTTAAAAGATTACATATTGCTGGGAAGAGGGCAACCAGAGTTGTCTGGTTTGGACATCTAGGTTACATCTATATTGTTATAACTAAATGTACCTAGGAACATTCCTGAGCACTGAGGCCAGGAGCACTGATATGGAGCAAGTTCATCTATGCTAGGGAGGTCTCAGCCTTCAAAGCAGGGTGAATGTAACCAGCCTGCCTGCTGGATGTATTTTGGCTTCCAAAGTACACCTAAGAATTCCTTTGGAAAGAACTACTTAATAAAAGCCAAAAGCTAACCAATTAGGCAATTATAAATTACAATTAGGCAACTGTAAAAAGCACAGACTAGTGAAAGCCAGGGGCAAAGAATATTCCTAGATATCCAGTTTGGTAAAACGGTAGCATAAAAATCCACTCAAACCACAATTTTGGTGGATGTAACAGGACTGGTCTAAAGAATTTCTGGTGAGTGGTCATGTCTGTGACAGTAATCTTCCTCAACACACCTAGCCAACAACAAGGCCATACAGCAAGAAAAATGCAGCATGAAATTGTGAATAGGACAGTGGAGCATATAAAGGAAAATCACCTACACAGTCTCTCTGCGCCTATCTGCCTCACTAACTCTCACTATGGGATTTATACCATGAGCATAACCCAGACAAACAGTATTATTCCACATCCAGTTTCATGCAAGAATTGAGATTTTTGACTGGGTCTCTGTGTTCACAAAAATGTATGTGGTGTAATAATATTTGCTCAAATCCTTATAAACAGTATTTTCTGTGCCTTTATTACAGAAAACTGAAAGTCTTGTTCTACATGAATATGCATATTTGCAGGAGAGTATGAGGAAAAAATCATAATGATTTAACAAATTAAAAAGAAAATTTTAACAAAAAGATGACACAGGAAAATATCAGGCCCAGCCAACACAGGTTTATGAAAGGCAGGTCCTGTTTTACCAACATAAGCTCTCCTATCACAAGGTCACCTGCTTAGTGGATGAGGGAAAAGCTGTAGATGCTGTCTACCTAGACCTCAGTAAAGCTTTTGACACTGTCTCCCAGCACATTCTTCTGAAGAAACTGTCTGCTCATGGCTTGGAGGTGTGGTTCGCTGGGTTAAAAACTGGATTGAAGACTGGGCCCAGAAAGTGCTGGTGAATGGAATTAAATCCATCTGGCAGCTCCTCACTAGTGGTCCTCAGGGATCAGTACTGATCCCTGTTTCTTGATGATCTGCATGAAGCAATTGAGTGCGTCCTAAGCAAGTTCACAGATGACACCAAGTTAGGTGGCAGTATTGATCTGCTGGAGGGTAGGGAGGCTTGGCTCAGCTGATTAGAGCATGGTGCTAATAACACCAAGGTCAAGGGTTTGATCCCTCTATATGCCATTCACTTAAGAGCTGGATTTGATGATCCTTGATGGTCCTTCCAACTCAGAAGATTCTGTGAAGACTCAACAGAGAGATCTGGACAGATTGGCCAAGGACAACTGCATGAGATTCAACAAGGGGAAGAGCAGGGTCCTGCATTTCAGTCACAGCAACCCCATGCAGAGCTACAGGCTGGGGGAGGAGTAGCTGGAAAGTTGCCTGGCTGGAAAGGACCTGGAGGTACTGCTTGAAGACCATCTGAGCAGGAGCCAGCAGTGTGCTCAGGTTGCCAAGAAGGCCAATGGCATCCTGGCATGTATCATGAATAGTATGGCCAGCAGGATTAGGGTTATTATCCTCCTGTAATCAGCATTGTTAAGGCTGCGCCTTGAGTACTATGTTCAGTTCTGGGCCTCTCACATCAGCACCATTGAGGTGCTGGAAAGTGTCCAGAGAACGGCAAAAAAACTGGTGAGGGGTTTATAAGACATGTCCTATGAGGAACAGATGAGGGAATTGGGATTTTTTAGCCTGGAGGAGATTAGGGGGCACCTTATCACTCTCTACAACTACCTGAAAATAGGCTGTAGACAGGTTGGGGTTAGTCTCTTCTCCAAGGTAAAAGGATGAGAGGAAATGCCTTTAATTTGCATCAGAGGAGGCTCAGATTAGATATTAGGAAATACGTTTTCACTACAAGAGTGGTCAGTTGCCCAGTGGGGTGGTGGATTCACCACCTCTGTAAGTGTTTAAGAAGCATCCGGATGTGCCACTTGGGGCTATGTTTTAGGATGATTATGGTGGTGGTGGTGGGATAATGATTGGACTAGATGATCTTGAATGTCTCTTCAACCTTTATGATTCTGTGATTCATCAAAATTTCTGAATTTCTGGAATATAAATGGGTTTCCTGAGGGGCACCATTTCTGCATATATTCTGTTTCAAGAACAAAGATTTTTTGCACTGAATTTCTGACTCATGATCACTCATATGATGACACTGAATGAATGATTGAAAGATAATTGTATTTTCCCTAACAACGAAGTTAATTCTTTAGAAACTCACCTCCAACAGAATGATCTGCTTTTGGAATGGACTAAATAAAATAAACTAAAAAATATAGAACATTTCTTTCTCAATTTTGACTTGTGTCCACATATTCTAAGAAGCTCATGTGGAAAAACACTGCAAATATATACACCAGCAGCAAATCATTTATTTGTCTGAAATCCACAGAAAGAGTTAAGAGAATGAAATAGCCAGAATACAGCTCATAATGAGCAATTCAGATGGCTGTAATAATGGATATTCTATTTAGATAATATAGACCCTTAGAAAGTGTGTTTAGAGAACATTTTACACTTCCAAAACCTGTGTAAACGTTAGATAAAGTATTACAGAACCAGTAAACTGTAGATAGGTAATATGCTTATTAGGAGCAAAACAAATGGTAAAATTGAGACTCATAGAGTTTGTTTGGTTGAGTTTTCACAGCAAGAAGACTAAGATTCACGATTTAGTCTGTGATTTGTGAAGGAAATCAGTCTGACAACATCTATAAATCCAAGTGGCTTGTAAAATATTCTCTTAGCTTCTGGAAGGGTTGGGTCCACAGAGCTAACCTCCAGGCAGAAAGCCAACTAACTCACCGGAGTTCAATGTCTCATTAAGCCTCTGTGGCTTCAAAGTATATCTGGAGAAAGAATGTCCACAGGCTCAATTCCAAAGAATTGGCCAAGGCCAAGATCTAACTGGGTTATATCATTTGACTCAGTTTTCCTCAAGATATTTCCTTAGATCTTTAGTTTTGGTCAGCTGTGACTGAGCACCTAGGTTTGGCTGAAAGGGCAGGCTGCTGATGCTGTAGTCCTCAGCCAACTGGCAGGAGCATCTTTTGTTTCTCACAGAACAATCACAATCATTTCCACAAAGCACTGTGTATTTACCAGCTCTCAAACTGTACAAGTACAAACCATTTTTGTGAACATGAGTCACTCAGAGGAAGGTCAAATAAGCAGCTTGGCTGAATGATCAGAAAGCTAAGTGACACAAATTCAGGAAGCCTTGTAGCTCTAAAATGATAAGTAAGCACTGCAGTCTTTATTAGGTCTCCTGAGAAGCAGGAACATACTTAAGAAAATGAAAAAGCTATCTATGTGTTGAAGAGGCAGGTGATTTCCAAAGGCTAAGGCTATTTCCTTTCTTCTAGGTGGTCAGGTGAGCATTCTGCCCTTGAGACTGGTTTGCCATGTCCAACCATGCCCCCACCAACTCACAACCCCCTGACTCTCTTTTCAGAATGCAAAGGCAGTTTTAAAATTGAGGAAAAAAATATTTGGGATCATAGAGCAGGAGGAAATTTCACAATTCCACAGCCACAAATAATATCTTGGGAAAAGAAATGCAGTGATGACCTTGCTTATTAAAATTAAATTACAAAACAAAAAATCATCAGTAATTTGAAAGAGTTTCTACACATCAGTACTTTGAACCTTCAGTTCACCAAATAGGAGAAGACTGTATCCTTATGAAGGTTCCTTGATTTGTTGCAAGGTTATTTTTTTCCTTAAAACATGACAGCTGCCTCAGCATGTAGGAAACATTGATTAAATGTAAGAAAATTATAAGAAACACTCCCTGGCCAATCCTGCTTTTGGTATTAACAGCACAACAGAGTTCCTAGAGCAGTCCCCAGACAGCTGACGGCATATATCCCCTTTCATAGATTCTTTTCCTTAGTTGTTGTAATGTGCAATTAGCACGTATTTCTCACTGTATATTATTGTTCTGCTACATGGTATGTCCTGTTATGATGTGCCCCAGCCCTCACCCCAGATAATTTGTCCCTTCCCTCGTTCTCCCTTCCCATTGGCTGGAGCCCCTATAAGAACCAGGGGCCGGAAATGGGAAGGGCTCTTTCCCTGGTTATCCCATAAGCTTGGACCCTCCAGGTGGCCTGTTGCCTCTGGAGTGAATAAACTTGTATTATATGTAACCATGGAGAGCCGCCAGCACCTTCTTCATCCTCCATTTCCCTCAGCCATCCCCTGGGGAGTGCAGGGGCACACACCACCCCTCGGCAAGCCCTGACAGGGGAAGGCTACACTTAGTGTAGTCTTACATGGTAACATTCATTATATGCCTCCCAAAACTGTATTTTGAGAGATTGTAAAATAAGTCGGGGAAAAAAAAAAATCTTAGCAGTATCTTAGTAGTATCAACAGACACTGTATAGAAATCTTTTATTATAAATTATCACTATTCAAAACAATGAGAAGATTGCTGTTGTAAACACACTTCTGTACTAATTCCACACCATGTAATTATCTCTCCAAGTATAGCAACTAACAGCAGGAATTAAAATTGGCATTAAAATAGCATATCTGCTTTTGGAGATAGAAAGAATCCCTTGTAAACAAAGATCAGCAACACATTCCAGGTAGTATACTCTGTCTTGGCACAGAATAGCAATGCCACAAAATATGCTCTTCTTTTAAAGTTCTTAAACCTTCTCTTTTTTTGCCATGATTTTCTTCCAAAGCAGAACTTCCAAGAAGGGTTTTTAGATATATTTGCATAACAGCCATATGATCATGATACACTTATAAGAAGTCAACAAACTTATCTGTCCAGGAAACATTTTGTCTATTCCCTGAGAAAGCACAAGTTAACAAGAACAACAATAAAAGCACTAACATAGAAAGCCAGTAAAGACAAAAATATATTCAGAAAAGACCCTCAACATTTTAAAATCAGATTTTAAATTAAATTTAGATTTTAGGAAGTTAGTGAAGTAACTAAAGGAGCAGGACCTATGATAATGAATGTAAAGGATATATTTTATTAGGTGTAGTTATGCAAGCAATCACATATTTCTAAACTGAGTTACATATGTGTGCAGGTGTCTGCACAAAGTGGATAACTTGAGGCAATTATAATTGCAGAATACTTCAACCATTTAAATACACGCTGAAAGAGTAAAGTTTTAGTACTTGCTCACTAGATTAGCAACACCAGCAAGAATGTAAGAAGTGTTTATATTTCAGGAGCTATATGATTTAATGCCCTAATTTCCCTCATTTAACATTAATGCAGCACCTATTCTCAATTTTCTCTCTGATTTCTAGTTTAAATTTCCTGACCCTTTCAGCTGTTTCAGAGTTGAACACGCCAGAGGAGTTTATACAGAGAAGCCAGAGAATCGTCCTATTTCTCTCTCACTAAAAAGAGACTTAAGCAGTCATTAAGTGAATGGCAAAATACAGGTTGGTACTTACGCTTACTTTCCAAATAAGAAAGGATAGAAGTCAATCCTGAGAGCCCAGTACTCAGATTGCCTTTTCTAAGGTTCAGGCTGGTTGTGTGATTTGCAGTGCTACCTATTGTATGAAGATGCAGACTTTTCTCCCGAGTTTGCAGGAAGTTCTAGGGAAGGGAAGTCTCTTAAGGACACAGCTTAACTACTAGAGTTATCAGTAGAAGAGTATTTAAGGAAGTTTGGGGAGTTCCTTGAATTTACTTTTTGAAAAATATTAAGTGTATACACACCTAAGCAAATCACAGCAGACTGCTTTTGCATCAGTCTTCCTTTCAAGAAATGTTTTGAGAATAATCCGGGTGTTTCTATAATTAAAATTAACCTGTGTTTATCTCATTATTTGTACTAATGTGTGATTAGTATGCATTTCTCTCTGTATATTATTGTTCTGTTACTTGATATGTTCTGTTATATCTCTACCTCTCACCCCAAGTGGTTTGTTCCCCTCCCTTCTCCTCCCTTCCCATTGGCTGGAACCCCTTATAAGAACCATAGGTCGGAAATGGGAAGGGCTCTTCCCTGGTTATCCCTGATAAGCTTGGACCCTCCACAAGGCCCATTACCTCTGGAGTGAATAAACTTATGTTTAACCATGGAGAGCCACCAGCACCTTCTTTGTCCTCCATTTCCCTCAGCTTATCCCCCCGGGGAGTGCAGGGGCAACCCCTTGGCAAGCCCTGAAGAAGCCTCCTCCTACTGGTGCCCGAGGCTGAAGCAATGCCTGGGCTGAAGAAGGAGCGAGGCATGGACAGGGGGAAGGCTACAATTATTAACTTTTCTGTCTAACAGTTTAATTTGAAAAATATAAAATTTCTTAAGATGTTAATTGCTGTTAATGACTATTAAAAGTAGTTAGCCTAAGCAATCACATAATTTTATAAAAATTACTTCCTTCATACCCATTTCAATAGGAAAATATAAAGATATAAAGATACGACTACTGTTTCCTTAATTCACTTACATTTCCAAGCCTATTGCACCTAAAACTGATGAAAATGACAAAAACAAGTTTCATCAGCATTCTGCTATCACCCATTCCTCCTCTGCTTAGGCCACTCTCTACAATCTGCTTTGTTAGCTTCTCTTTTAATTTTGACCTAATAGTGAAAGCAAGAAACATATCAATTGTCATTTGACCCAAAAGGCAAAATGGGACCTAGGAATTATAACAGCCTCTCTATTTCTATTTAACTATGGAAATATAGTCATGAAAAAAGCCAGAGTAGTAGGAAAATCTTCTCTGTTGAACAATATCAGGGCAGAATTAGCAAACGCAAAGTCTTCAAGAAATTATTCATAAAAATTGCTTCCCCCTGAATTAAACTTACCTTGTGAATATTATTAAGGTTGGAAAAGATCACTAAGATCATGAAGTTCAACCTTTGATCTAACACTGCCAGGTCCACCACTAAACCATGTCCCTAAATGCATTATCTACATGTCTTTTGAACACTTCCACAGACAGTGATTCAACCATTAACCTGAGCAGCCTGTTCCAATGCTTGACCACCCTGTCAGTGAAGATGTCTTCCCTAATATCCAATCTAAACCTAAAGAAAGAGAACTTGCAAGTGAGTTTATTTACAAACCTTTAATAGAAAAAGTTGGGAGGATACTACAATTTATTATGTGAACGGTTTTCCATAGAAGTAATATTTATAGTATTACTTGTTACCCAATTTGTGAGAAATACCAAGTACAAGATGACAGAAGTACTGAGATGATATGGAGGAACTAGGATGACACGTTGCTGAGCAACAGAAACCCAAAAGATTTCCTATCATTACATTTTACATCATTACAGGTATTACATCACCAAAATGTGTTATCAAGGAGAAAAGAACACTTATTGGAGAAGCTTACTTCAGTGAAGCTCTCTGTCCCTGTGAGTGTCCCAAGAAGACCAGGCACTAGGAATAACTGGGTCCTAGAACTAATGACAAGCTTCGAAGAGCTGTTAAGTATGTATTTCTGCTCAGGCAATAAAGTTAATGGCTGCTTGGTCACTGCTAACTTAATAAACATTCTTACCTGCTAGAAAATGTTGCATTAAAATGCTGTTTAATTATTTCAACCTTTTCCTAAAACTGATGTAATTCTTCATATAGCCATGTTCATGAAGACAAGCTTCTGTTGACTGAAGAATGATGAGACCTGCTAATCAGAGTTGGCCACTTGTTTAGCCTCTTGTGTACTTAAAAAGACTTTGTGGATGCTATGGTCTTGTTTTTTTTTAAACAGGGAATAAGTTAGTCATAGTCATAGGGAGAAAGGTTTCTTCCCATTTCAACTATATGAATTATGTAATTATATAATCCTGAACATTAAAGCCAGAAGGAATCATTACATCCAATCTCATCTTTTACCTACAGTTCACCTAATGCAAGCTCACAGCCCAGATGATCTCCTTAGCTGTAGTGTCTTTGAGAAAGTTGCTTGCAAAGACGACTCTACTTAGCACTGGAAAAGTTGTTCCTATGCTTAACTCATCCATAACTTTAAAAAAATCTAAAAATAATTGAAAGCCCACCCCCAACATATCTCTTGTCTACAGTTCTTAGTCTCTGTTTCAAATTATTGTAATCCTACACTCCATTCTCCTTTCTTTAAAGGGGAATCTAAAGAATGACAAATCTTTTATCCAAATAGATACTTTTTGATCATTCTATCAAAAAACCTCAAATATCTTTGTAGATAAAAGACATCAACTTAATGCTTTCTCACAGACCTGTGTAAACAAAGTACACATAGATTTTTCTTTGATTTTTCTTTCGTTCCCCACTTCAAAATTGCTGCACATCAGTTCTCCATAAATCAAATGTTAGTGGCCCTGTTGGTTCTTAGATAGGTATGCCCTCCTCAAAGCAAAACAAAGCACTCATAATCCAGGTGGTCTCCCTCCCAAGCTCCCAAACTCCCATTCATCCTCCTTCACTAGCTCCCATTCTTGGAACAGCTCTGAGATTCTGGTCTAATACACGTGTATTTTCATTAGCAGTTTAATCCAAATCTGAAGAGTACTGGAATAGATCACATGAGTTTGATTTTTTAGGTGGCGGAAACTCCTTATTTCTTCACATACCAGCAAATTTCCTCACACACTGGGAAAGCATAAGAAATGACACGGAGTGCTTTGTTTTTTAAAGCAAACATTTAATTTCATTGTTATAGCAGGAAAAAAAAAACATTCAAACAAGACTTTTTGAAAAACTATGATATGTATGATATGTACCCCCCACTGTTTTCCGCTATTTTGAAAAATAAATTGAGCTCTTAAAAAAAGTTTTCTTTTATGCCTGTTTTTTTTATTTTTGAGTTATTGCTGAGTTTGTTATCATTACATTAATTATCTATTAATTATCAATGCCATCATTATTCCAGAAAAACTACAGCCTATATCCCTGAACCTTTAGGTCTCTGAAGGCATGAGATAAAACTGTGCAAACACCCTTCAGGAGATGGTAATTCCTGTCTACCAAGTATGTTTTTTAACAAGAGAAAACAGGTGTGCTGGTGACATTTTTAATGCACCTCTGCTTATTAGAAAATGTTTTTATCAATACTACAATATCAATTGCATTTAAACACATACTTAGTGTATATTCTTATATTTTAGCACAGTAACTGATTTGACCACTCTCAAGCTAGGTATTGGCAACATAATAAAAACCTAATGCAAGCAATACCTACCTGCCCACATAATTCAATGATATTACTTAGTTCTATTTTTCTCCAATAAACTTAAGAGCTCACATAAATCATGCACATAAATTAAAATAAAAAACAGTCAAACAACAAGTTAAATTCGTATTTTGAATTCACATTTGGAAGTCCATCCGTAGATTTGAAATTTGAATATTTAAGTATGGAGTTCTATTGTGGCAATATTTTGCTTTTTACAAAGAAGAAATTAATTTTGCAACTTAACCCCCTTTTTTTTTCCCCTGTTAATAAGCATTTATTACCTAAATACTTTATCAAAATCATAACAAGTTTCTCTAGACATCGTTTATCTATTCATAGACATTGTTTCAAACTGTTACTTATATTAAAAATTTGATGGAATAAAGGCCTCCAAGTTGTTCAATTGCTCTCACATTTTGTTGTCCCAGGAAAAGTAGAGAATTAACAATGAAATTAATTTAGCAGTAAATAGTAATTTTAGATAAAATGCCTATTGACTGTGACAACGACAATAGAATCCATCCACTCATGTACACAGAGTGCAGCAGATTTTATGACTATGAACTCAGTCAAGTGAAAAGAAATGGTTCATATATACAGAAGCTAATCTTTATGATGCTTCTAGCCATACTAAAGAAAGAAACATCTCCCAAGCAAGTACAAAAGAGAATTTTCAAATGTGAATGGTACAACCGTTCCTATCTTCTGAAGACTAAAAAAAGGCTGAAATTTCTCTAGACTTAAAAACTAAAATAAAGAAAAATAAAATAAGTAAACCCCCAATGAATTAAATAAAAATAAAATAAGATAATGGAGAAAGCCCATTTTAAAAAGGAAGACTAGAATTGCATTGCACATGGCAAAGGAAAAAAAAAAAAGAATGCATTTGTTTTTTTTTTATTTCATCAAAGTAGCTATATTGCACTTAAAATTGCAAAATAAGAAAATACTTTAACACATCTTTTTATTATGCTGCCAAACTTAGAAGTTCTAGAATGTTTTAAGCATCTTAAAATTGTGAAAGAAATTAAATTGCAACATTTTGTAAAGCCTTAGCGACAACAGTAACCACCCAGGTAATCCTTGCAATAATTCTGTAATAAATGTATTACAAGTGCATTTATTAATGAAGTGTAAAAAAGCAACCAACATTTTTATCACTTAGAATTGAGTTGTATAATGTGAGCACTGCTAGTGAACCCAAAGATTCAGAATGCAGTTTCAGTAAGCACAACAAATTAACCTTTCGTGTGAGTGCCTACATTTCCCCTAAGACATCTTTCCTGTCATATTTCACAAGCAGTTTGGGCAACACTTAGTGTTTTAGCCCATCTGAGTTATGCATACACCTACACATTCCATAATGTAACTAAAGAATGTTTGCAATTCTTGGGCATGATGCAAATTTATTATAAATAATTGTAAAAAACAACCAACCATACAGAAATAAAACACACTTACTGAAGTTAATCCCATACATTCTTTCTTCCACTTTTTCAATACATCAAATAGTCATTATCTTGTGTCTAACATAATAGGACAGAGAATATTTAGCCTGAGAGTACCCAAACTGGTTAAATATAGATAAATATCTATGATAGGATAAAAAAAAATCATCTTTCTTCTTTAAAGGTCACTGTGTAATAATTATTTTGGTGTCATTACCAAAAAAGCTACACACCAGAGCCAACTCCATATGGATTATGGCTGAATTTAAACAGCATTATCCATGTCCTATTGTGAGTTCAAATTAAAAAGTAGTTGCTGCTGTTTTGGAAAGAGGAGCTTGTCTACTTCTTTGCAAGAAAAAAAATAAGGAGAAAAGGGAGAAAAAGGAGAAGAGAGTTATAACAGTAATGTTATTAATCCCAATCTGAGATACTTACTTGGTTCCTATTTCTGTACCTTAATGACTTCCAGATTCTGCATCATTCCACTCTGATATAAAAGAGGAACACTAAGCCCCTGACAAACCATGCGGAAAAACCCAATCCATTTTCCATAAAAACAAAGATAGCCTGTCAATCACTGTACTCCTTAGGCTTATGTTAGTAAGTAATTCCAACTTCAGCCTACTTTTTCCTGAAAATGTCGCTGACATTAAGACGAATATTCTCCAATCATATTTGTAAGCCTTACATTGTCTGTGAACTTTTGAGACAGATTTAATGGAAGGTGCTAATGAAAAATTTACTTGGGAATTTCATTCCACAAGTTTTTCTACCATAAACTTCACTCCATATATTTACTGTTAAAGTATAAAGTCTTCTATCAAATTAACCTACTTCTTAGAACTAGGCAATTAAAATTATTCAAATTTGAAAGTCCAGAAAAGTCACTTTCATGAAGAATATCAGCATATTGTTTAATTTAAAGAACACATTTTTTAACACTCATCAGTTCATTAACATGTGTACTAGGTCTGGCTGGGAAGGAGTTAATTTTCCCCATAGCAGCCCTCATAGTGCTGTGCTTTGTATTGGTAGCTAGAAGGGTTATTAACTTATTTTCTCACTGCCCTGTCCTGCTGAGGAGAGAAGTGATAGAGCAGCTTGCTGGGCACCTACCTAGTGGCCAGCCAGGACAACATGTTATGAAGACAAACAGAAAGTGGTTCAGTTTTACATTAATTTTAGTTGTATCATTACCTATGCAATAGGGGTTACATTGCTGTGGATCAATATGTACACTTATGACAGAGTTTAAAAAAAATTGACACAGAAAGTCTTCTTTTTTCTTAGTCATACATAAATAAATATATCATCTGGAAACTGAGTGAGAAATTAGTTATATTCTAGAGGTTATTCTTCCCTATATAGTTCATATTGTTACATACTGTCTGCATGATAACTTTCTTGCTTCCTCATATCAGTTTGAGTTTTCTCCCATTAGTGAGATGCCTTAATAAAAAGATATCAGTGAGGAAGGCAGAAAGGAGAAAACAACAAACCTGTCTGGCAGGGAAATTTGTCTACTTGACAAGCTTCAAGTCAGTATCCACAATGGCTAAAGGAAAATTTGTAAAATCCTAACTCTTCCCATCCAGTAAATAAACATAAGAACTTTTAGTGATGATACAGAATAATATACTATACCTAAGACATATATTTTAGATGTGAAAGAGGCAATGAGATCACCCGTGGTTCTTCCATCCAGCAAATTAACTGGAATTGTCCTTGGAAGTACAAGGACTTTTTATGAAGAGTAGACTCTTGGGCCAGACATAAAAGACTCGACATTGCTCAATGAATGACCCTCAGTTCTAAGAACAGGGACATACAGTACTATTAACTAGTACTGTACTCAAAAGTGATGTTCTAAGCACATCAGGTTTTTTTTTTGATGTGAACATAGAAA
>WEIV01004678.1:201760-301422 GCA_013390005.1 Calyptomena viridis | reverse complement strand
ATCTGCAAGTTTAATGCATTTTGTTACATATTATTCCTTATGATGATAAATTAGCATGAGTGGAAAATGGGGCCAGTTTTCTGTTAGAAGTCCTAGGCTGCAACATTATGAACTATTTATTAGTTTAGAAAACTTGAAGCTGCTGGTGGGGAGACCATACAGGTTTTGTCTTTGAANTGGAGGTGGCATAACTCACAGTCCGGCCCAGTGTATCTTTTCATAGGAAAACTAAACAAAGCAGATGCCAGAAACAGGTAGTTGTTTTATTACCTGCAGAGCTTCCTGCTGTCTACAGCTATGCTTTATGTTGCTGTAGGACAGTGCTCTCTGTTTTGGAGGAGTCCTGAGCTTGAGTTGGAGAAAGATTATGCTGTGAGACATCAGCCCAGAACTTTGGAGATCTCAAAGCTTTTACCTCTCAGATACCTTCTGCCTTTTTAGTGAAATATTCTGAGATGGGACTTCAGGAGTTTCAACCAGAATTGTGTGGATACATGTGCAGTATCCGCAGCATTGAGAACTGTACTCCACATGCTCTTCTATTAGTCTGGAAAACCTCTTGCAATAAGGAGCCAGCAAAGAGTTAGCTTGGTGGAAGTAAACTATAACCAGTTCTGCCTTTTCCCCCTTTTCTGTGCTGCTGTGGGGTTATATATGTGCTTTCCTATCACTCAGTTGTTTTGGGGTCTTGAAAGTAGAGTAAGCATTGCAAAAATGAGAAGAGTAGGCTTGGTGCTAACGTATAGCAATTCATCAAACAGCTTCCCATTCCAACTCTCCTGTTGTGTATGAATTTCAGAGACAGGGCTCAATAAAGTTCTTATTTATGTACAGTGTTCACAGAGCTTGCTATTTGATTTAGGCATCCCCCAGTCATCTCATCTACAATACAGACTCTACTTTGTGAAGTTTATCACTACAGTCAGACAGCATCTTTTCTCCGAAAAGAGCTTGCCTATGACCTTTAGTGTTCTTGCAGTTGTTTGATGCTTGTGCAGGTTTCCTGAAGAGACAGAAGAGCCAATTTTGCAGTATGATTCTGCTTCTAAATATGTCTGTAAAAAACTGGTATTTCAGGTATTTTCCTGATTGTTGGGGGTTTATTTTCCCTCCATGGTTTGTAGATCAAATATGTCGAAGTTTGCAAGTGAAAAAAAAGGATTCTCTAATTACTAGTTTCAGAAACTCACTTACTTGGTAGAGGTACCTGGAGGTAAAGCTGTTACACCTTAAAGTTAGTTGATTATTGATTGATCCTTTATGGATGATACATGAACCAAAGTAGGTATTACTCCTTCTGCCATGGCTGTGCTTACTCTGCAAGGATGATAGGAGTGTTAAAACCTTGTTTGTGTCATTTGGCTACATAGAATTATCTACAAACACTCACTGGGGAGCAAGAAGAGGGTTTTTAAAGCTGTGCCAACCACGCTGTCAAAATGCTTACGCAATACCAGCTCAGCACTGCTGTTGGGAATAGAGCCTTGCTAGTTACTCTCACCCTGCACAAGGCAACCTAAACCAGTGAAAATCGTGTTTTCATGCTGTCACTGCATCCACACTGGGGGACTTCTGTGGTTGTGGCTTTTTTTAGTCACATGTTGTCATGCCACTGTCTGATATAGTGATGTTGGCAGTCCCCTGAAGTGCAACCGTTTTTCTGATTGTGTGGATGCTTTTAAGCTGACCTATTACGGAAAGGCACTACCTACCCCCTCGGAGCAGGAGACAGGTCTTTTCTGATTTTCCTCAGGATACCAGAATCATTAAATTTGAGAAAAGGACAATCAAAATAAGATACTGCATGATAATCGTAAAATTTGGTCCTGCAATGCAGCATTATGAAAGAAAGAAAGAAAAAAAAAAAGGTGAGAGGGAAAGAGAAAACNATATAGAGGAATTCAGAGCAAGAGAACTGTGTATTTGGGTCAGTTGAGTCCTAAAGGAGAATTCTCATGCAGTATTTTCAACCCACTTTCATATATGGTTGTTGAAGATGCCAAACCTTAAAGGGGCTAATATTAATAAGAAATAGTCCTATAACTGTAAACTGGTTGTTTGGTTGCTGCTGCTGTAATTTCAAAGGAAAGCAACAAAGCAGCCAGGGTATATCTGTATGATGCAGTACAGGGTCATGCAGAGACACCTAAGTCAGCTCTGAATGTGCCCATGTGGGGACAGAAACATTATAGCCACTCCAGGGCAGCACTCAGCTTGGGCTCATTAAGCAGCTTGTTTGGAGCTAGCTGAGACATCTCTGCCCAGCATGGAAATTCTTAGTTCTCCTCCACATGATCTTAGGCTTTATCCAGGCCTGCCACAGCTCACTGAATTTAGAGAAATTTTTTTCGCTGATTTCAGTGGATGTTGGAACAGACCTGGCCATCATTTTCAGAAAAGTGTCCTGCTATAGGGTTATGCATATGTCTGCCATACAGGGCACCCCTTCTGCATGGTGTTCTGCAGAGTCAGAAGAAGATAAAAAGAACTGACAGGAGGCAGTGGGAATGGTCAAATACAGAGGAGCATCACACTGAAAAACATCACATTATAGTGAGAAATATGTTTAGCATGAAGTAATCTTCTGGAACATTCTCAATGTGAAATGAGATCAAAATGTTCATTCCCTCAAACATCTTCATGCAATTTGTTATTCCTGCTTCACTGCCATAACTTCTGCTTTGATGCTTTTGCTTGTCTTTATCCCAGGCATTTCACACTTGCCCAGGATGCCCTCCACACTACCCCTGCCAACCTCAGTTCAGCTTGGATAAGTCTTTTCTCTTCCAGATCCAATTTTTTTAATCTAAACTGAGAGATCCAGAGAAATCAAAGGCTTTCCCACATCTGCTCTTTCTAATGACCACTTTTTATAGCAAGCCTGAACTGGACCCTCCTCCTCACAGACTTTTTATCGAGGATATGAGAATTTAAAAGGAACAAACACAATTTTTTACAGAAGGAGTACTCAAAACTTTATTTTACTGTGTGAGGGTGTTGAAGAATAAATTGACAGCTGCACAACATTGAATTTTCTAAACTTTTGTGTTCTGCATCAATTAAGTAGTTTAGCCTCTGTGTGTTTAAAGAAAGGTGACTTGGTTCTTTCCTCCTTTTAAGAGTCAGGGATAGGAAAGGATGTTTGAGAAGATCTGTCTGATGTCCAGATCATGAGGTCTTACACCAGGCAGATTCTTTGAAGGTAAAAGGTCCTTTAATGTGCCAGATACAAATTGGCCCAGAAAGAATTTCCATTGTTTACAGAAAATCCATGATGGTGGTGCAGCAAGAATACTTGTGCTTTTGTACTCAGAAATTGCTGTAGTCAGTTTGAGCTTTTGGTATAGACCATAGTTGTACCTCTTCTTAAGGGTCTCCCATAGTTGCTACTGCAGGTATATTTAATTACCTGGTTTTAAAACAGGCTATGCTGTGTCCTTTGCCTGGTTATTTATTCTTCATCTTTGTTACCTCAATGTCTGAGGGGCCACACAGTGCTTTGCCTGCCTTGCCAAGTAGTCTAACATGAAGTGAACATGAAGCAGCTATGAATTAGTCCTGGACATTGTGACAATGGAGTTAGGAGTAATGCATGTATGTGAACTGCTTGTGATTAATATCAAGTGTGTCTTTTTTTAGCAAGAAGCTGTCATCTTCAAAGTTCCCCCCACTTCATCTTGCTCATTAATTTTAATTTTTTTCCAGTCTTCCTGTTAAAAATGAATACTTAATGAGTGTTTCTGCTATTTAAAATGCCTCAAATTCCCTCCGTAATGATGCCTCTCCATCAAACTGAAAACACATTCTTTGTAAACAAAAAACAAGACCTTGTGGCATGCAATTTGCATACCTTCTGTGGCATCTCTTAATTTATAGTATTGAAATTTATTTTTAATTTCTTTCTATCTGTTTCATTCTGGCTATGCTGCATGAACACATAATATTGATGGTTAGTTGTCATTTATTCTTTACTTGGCCTCTGTTGAAAAACTCTACTTATAAAAGGAGCATTTGTAGTCCCTCTGTCTCTGAAGTTTGAATAAAGTTTGACTTGTTTTTAGTAAATGATTTTTCTTAGTATCTGTATTTCGCTATCATTTTGAACTATGGAAAAGTATTTCAATAATTGGCTTGGGTATTTTAAAAATCTATTCCTGCACTTTGATAGAAGTTTTAATCCTGTCGACATGGGCAGGAATAAATTAATTAGCCAGTAGGTTCAGGTCTGATTGATACCAGAACAAGTTTTGCAGTACTCATCTTTTTATACGAGCACACACAAATTAAAATTATTCTCTTTGTAGTAAATATACGATGTCTTTAGATAAGCCACGGTAGCAGAAGCAGAAGGCAAAGCTTGAGATGAGAATCTAGGAGTGTACTGCCACCTTTCTATGCAAGTGGACTTTATAGTTGGTGCAAAGGCATGCTCTGTACGTTATGGCATAGGCCTGTACAGTGGTGGCCAGCAGTGCCACAGTGCTGGGAGTAAAAACAAATACACTGAAGATAGGAAGTCTCTCTATAGAGCTCTGCACTCCCCCTCTTCCTATCTTGGTGTCATCTCAGATGGCAGTATACCTTTCTGCACTGAGTTCAGCCATGAAAGCCTGACATCTCTACAGAAGTTGTCTGGTGTTGTGTTTCAGTCATGCAGCCCAAAAACTACCTTCTTCAACAAGGTCTCAGATTGGGGTTCAAATACAGTATTCACTTGTAAAAATGCTCTGCTCCAATACAGAATCAGAGTGTTGCCTCCTCAAATAGGACATTTGTCCTCAAATCTTCAAGGGTAACAAATCTTGGAGACACCAACGTATCTCATAGTGAAGTACTTTTGAATAGGTGGCATTAAAAATTATCTGTCAGTTGAATGACTGTGCTCCAAGCTTCTGACTTACATTCTTCGCAGCCTTTGCCTCACAGCTTGCAGACTGTCCACACAAATTTTATCTATCTTAATTTCAAGGAGCCTTAGGAATCAAAATCTGTTTATCTGAAAATCTGTGCTTTGAGCTCTTGAGCTATGCACTTTGCAGGGGAAAGAGGTAATTTCCAAATAATTCTGTTTCTATTTGAGCCATGGCTTTTACTCCATTTTATTATTCTTAACTGTCTTTTCTTGACTTTATAACCAGCTGCCAGGACATGCTTTGCCACTTGACAGCAAGGGTAAACCAAGACCATTACAGGAGAGAGAAGTTCTCCACATTGTAAAAAAGCATTGTTTGTACATCAACAAAACTGTGATAGAAACTGAGAGGATTCCTAATGGAAGCCAAACAATTATTCATGCAGCAGAGGAGGATGTAATTTCCAATCTGAAGCACTTTAGGGGCCTTCATCTGCCTTTTGCTATGTACTGGCTGGCATCTCATTTCCAGGAGTTATTCTGCCTCTATCAGCACAACTGCAATCTACACCCTCTGCTATGCTAGCCTGTAAATCACTGCAGCCAGTTACATGCTCCAAGTTATTGTGCACAGCCTAAATGCATTAACAAGGTCCCTTCCTGTCAGCACACTGCTTCCAGGAAATGCATTTCTGCTTTCCCTTGGTAAGACATTCCTTTCTGGTTTCCATCTTGATTTCAGAGATCTACAGCCTGGTATAGAGAGCTCTGTACAACTGAATTTACTCCTTGCTTGGCAATCAGTGAGATACAAACGCTATATTGCTTTTGTTATAATATGCCCTCTGTAATATTTAGGTAGAGTAGACAGAGTATATTAGGTAGTAGTATTTAAGTAGGTAGAGTATACCCATGGCTTTAAGTTGTGCTGGTGATAGAACTGTGAAATGGGAAATGCCTTTTTAGTATCTTTTGTCTTTCTTGCTGACCTAAATGCAAAGTTCCCTGAAGTATATTCCTCAGCAAATTTGGTTATGATATTAATTTCAAAGGAATTTAGGCCTGGTTTCTGCTTCAGGTTCATGATCAGGATGCTAGTTTATGAAGTACTGAAGCTTCCGTGAATCTGTTTGTCAGCATTACAGTGACACATTTGGGATTAAGCAATTTTTCAGGAACATGTTATTAGCAAAACAAATCATATTAGTTGCTGGTATATATTCACTGTTTCTAGTTTGTGTCCTGTGTTACCTTGGTTGTATGGTTTACCCTCTCATTAGCTGACTATAACTTTTTAAAGCAGGAGAGAGAAGAGGTAAATAATGAACAGTGTATGCCCCTCTTCTCACATGAGTAGTGGGTATGCACAGAAAATAACACACTCCCTTGGACAATGGGAAAATATCCTTCCCTGGTGGTCTTTAGAAAGACCAGATAAAAAGGGGCACAGACTTAGTGAACCAAGTGACCAGTAGGTTCTGCACAGGCATTGTTTGATTACTTTATTCATACATAAAGGACTCTCACTCACTCAAAAGTATCTTATAACAAAAAAACCTAACAAAACAAATAAAAACCAGAAATTAGAAGCATGCACAAGCATGCTGAAGATGGAAAAGCAACTGTAGAGCACATGATTATGGTGGGAATATCACATGCCTGTTTATGTCACTGAAAATCCACTTCCACTGTCAGTATGATTTACTCCAACAGAGGTTCACCTGTGTTACAGACATGAATCAAGGCATTTATAAATGGGTAGTCCAAGGTGCTGTAATGCATTCAGGTGAAGGCTGTTGCCAAAGCATCAATGCCTGGTCTTACTGATCTAAACCTCTAAGTCATAGCCCTGGTCTTGCTTCTTTTTAATTGTTTCTTTTTTTTTTTTAAACGTTTAGCAGCCAACACTAAGAGAAATAATAACCAAACATGCAGAAATAGCCTTGTAGTGTGAAGGACAAGGGTAGCAATCAGGAGGAAAGACTGGAAGCTCTCTCTTACACCTCTTCTATTGCTTTTTGGTGGCTTTTGGCTTTGGATGTTGTCTTAAACTTTTGCATCTCAGCTCTTCTCTTTTTCTCATGGATCTGTGTTAAATCCATACTGTGTTAAATCAGTATTTGATTTTTAAGGATATTCTTCCTGAGATAGAGAGGCTGAGTGTGGGAGAAAAGAAACGTCCTCTGGATTCTTTCTGATAATCCAATTCACCAAACAGCAGTTAGAGCCTGCACTTCACTGTCCCATCAAGTGGGACCAGGGGCTCTGGCCTCCTGCATCTCTAAGCAAACAGCTGCAATGGTTTAAAATACTAACATCCTCTTACTGCTCATTACTGTTCCCATTGCAAAGCTGGCAGAAGAGAAGGTCTGTCAGACACATTAGCTTGCTCTTAACTGCAGTTTAAACTGATATACTGGACAGTGGATGGGAGGTGCACCTGCTGAGGTGCAGGCACAGATTTCACTTGTGTTGATTCTACTGAAGGACTAAAAGAAGGAATAAAGGGGTATGTGGCACAACTACAGCTGATAGACCAGTGGCAGTAAGAGGGAGGTACTAGGAGCCTAACCTTGTTGTGTCCCACAGCAGGGGCTGACTTGGGGAAGGTTGGGGGGGTTTTTGTCCTTTCTGAAGGTCAAAAAGGCAACCTGTCTAGAGTCTTGGCTCTGAGGTTTGTATTTTAATCATTGCTGTGCACAGTGGCAAGCAAGAATAATATTTCTCTTGTGGCTTGTTTGAAATTTTGTGAGGTTATCTATAGGGCTTGTGTAGATAAGGAAACCAGCTGGAATAGCTGTTGAAATGTGAGCTTCTTGCAGCACCTTAGAAGTAGCTCCACATGTAGAACATCTCATTCTGGACCAAGAATTTGGTTATTTTGTCATAGAATTTAATACCATTTTAAGCTTCTACTGAACAGGGAAAGAGTTTTTAGTTCAATCCCTGTGCAGGGTAATTTAAGACTACCTATTTCTTTTAAAATTTGCTTTCTTGTGTAGAGAAGGAACTAGACATCTAGATGTGAGGGGAATGTGCTTTATCTGTAAATTCTAGAGGAGAAAGAAACCTGCTTTACAAAACTAAATCCAACCCAGTAAGAAATCATATGCAAATTCGAAGGTACAGGAGCATAAACCCTACCAATTGCAAGTGAGTGGCCTTTTATGGTAGGCTTCAGAGCCTGATCTTGTCACGTTCCCAGTTCAGAATAAGTGCAACTCTGTGATTGCAGCTACATCATGTGCCTGAGAGCACAGAAGGCACCATGAGAGGTGCTAATCGGGTGAAGGTAAGGATTAGGACTGCGGTTGCAATTACAACTCCTAGTAAATCTGCTCCTGGTTTTGGGCCACAAGGTTATTTATCCTAAGGAGAGAATAGGCTGCTTCCTGTAATGCGTAATGGGGCTCTGGGAGAGGGAATACGTGTGAGGAAATGCTGCTTGGAGCAGAGTAGGTTTGGCTTTAGTTTGTGTGCTATCCTTCCTCCTATTTATTTTGCTCTATGTATTTTAAATAAATGGAGGCATGTATTTATCTGAACTTCTCCCAAAAGGTGCAAGTCTCTGAGTACAATCTGTGAAATTTTCTCTTCCAATATCACTGTTGCTAATAAAACCCATAGCTGCAGCATGATGCAGTTTCTAGTTCTCTCTTCTCTGTGGGAGCTACTTTTCGTGTGAACTGAGGTCAGTCATTTGTAGAGCCCCCAGTACAGTTTAAACCCATTTTCCCATTGAGGCTCTTTTGGGGGCTGTGAAACGCAAATCTTAAACAAGCTACGTGAGTCTTCCAGTCCGAGGATCTGATGCATGCTTCCGTGTCATTCTTATTAAAGCTGATCAGTTATGGGCTCTGTCTGTCACCAAGAGCAGCTGTTTGTTTCCTAAATGAGAATTCCCACACCTGCGCCAGCCCTTATTACAGCTACATCCCCACCACACTGCTTCCTCCTCTTTTCCTTCCCTTCCTGCACCTCTTCTAGCTGGAAGTCAAAGACAGAGATTCCTCTTGCCTGTAGGTGTTGTATGCCACGTATGACAACTCAGAAGGAAACCTCATGGTCCGGCGACTGAAGCAAATGTCCGCAGGACTGGCAGTGCCTGGGATGCAGTGATGGCTAAGCAGCTGACTGTGTGGCCTTGGGCAAGTCACTTGACCTTGGCATGCCTCAGTTAACCCAGCTGGAAAATTGGGTAAAAAGCAGAAACCTTAATGCTGTGTCTGAGCTGAGTTCTCCTGGGGAAAGATATAAATGGCGGAAAGGTGGGTGTTTACTGCTTTAGGCTTATGAATTATGTGAAGTATTTGGATGACTGGAAGTGCCAACTGGTGTAAATAGCTAGTGCCCAGGTGCACGAAGAGAGTGGTGACAGAAAATGATGGCAGCACTCCCCAGGGAAAAGCATGCTCAGATTTTGTCTCAGGCCAGGCACATGTCATGTTTGCATGGGAGGTAGTGACCAGCTGTGACTGGAGTTTACTGAATGACTGCTGTGCTTAAGATACTTTTTCTTGATGAATTGTTTAAAGATCTGATCTGCCCTATTTGGGAATCCCAGATTTGTCTGGACTATTGGGACATCATGAGATGAATTAGAAATATACTGGGCAGAACTGAATAGGCAGTTCTCTGTGATTTACCTATAATTGTAAATTAAAAAAGGGAAGAAGGGAGAGGAAGGGAAGGGACTGGATATTACAACTGTAGATGTCTAAAAACAAGTCTTAAGAAGAAAAGCAGGTAAAAAAGAAGTTTCAGACCAAATGGCTACTATTTCCTTGGAAATATTCTTGCAGATTTGGTCAACTTCTGGTTTACCTAGACCTAAGCACACTATAGTCCAGACATGCACAAATTAGTTTCAAACAGCTTCTCTTATGGCCTTGCATCAAGCTCTGGGTCAGGAACCTCTCCATAGGTTCAGTCCTGTAACTCCAGGCAATCATTTACCAGCCTACCACAGTCCTTCTCACTCCACTCATTGAAGTCCCAGTCTCCCAACAACCCACACTGTGCAGATTTTTATGGTAAATTAAGATATGGGCTCTTTGCATCTTGCAAATAGCTTAGTAGATGTATCTTAACCTTTCAGGAGGAATAACAGGTCAGAAAAGATCTTTCATGTTTGAACAGTTACTCTCTCCATCTATGGTTTCCTCCACTTTCTTTAAGCTGCGTGACCAACTCTAATGTGCCATTTGTTTTTGCAATAGGGAGGTGTGGTATTTGGTCCAGAGAAAGAAGGTTGCACAGCATGAAATTCAGACATAATGTTCATGCATAAACGAAATTATTTAAATGGCAGTAAAAATTCATTCTTCACCTCCCAAGTTCCCTCATGCAGCCTGAGTGGCATTTTTCCAGTTACAGTCAAGAGGGATTCACATTAAGAGCAAACCTTAATGTGCTCTAAAGTACCATTAATCATTGGCCAAGGTCAGCAGGATAGAGCTTGCAGTAGTCAAGTATGTTTAGTATGTGTTGTCCTTGTCTTTTTTTGTCTGTCCAGTTTGGTTCACCTGCATGTGTTCACCAGCTTGTGCCATCCCCGCTGTCCTTCCCTCATGGTGACAATTGACATTGCTGAATTCAGAGGCAGGCACTTTATCTTGGTGGCTCACTGCCAATTTGTCTAATGCAGGGCTGACGCATTTGTCTTAAGGCTGTACTGTCACTTGCCCCTGAGCTGTGCACCTGTCTGAGGTGCTCTGTCCATCTCATTTGCACTCACATCCCCCTTTGCCAAGGCTTCTTGCAGGTTGTCTGTTATGGATAAAGGAAAGACAGGCCAATGTTAGAAAGAGCTTGAATAGAGGGAAAATAGAGGAAGAAGAGCAAGGAAAGGTAATAAATTACTAAGTCATCACTGTGTGCCATCTGCAGAAATCCCCATGACAATATAGACACTGGGGATATTACTTGTAAGCAGTGCTGTTAACACCTTCTGCAAAGGAAAAGCTTTGTGAACACCCACTGATCCCAGAGAAGGCACCCACTGGAAGCCAAATTTGCAGCAGGCATTAATAATCCCATAAAACAATATGTGTCAGTTAGAAATAGCTGAGCTATTTATCTCCAGAGCCCTCTTTGGGCAGCTGCAGAGGGGCTGGCCTTCTATACTTCTGATTGACATTTTACTCATCTAGTATCTTTTCTGTATCAAACACATTAACAGAATTATATGAGGTAGACAATAGTCTTTGAAATTATTATTATTTGTTATTTTGCATAGACTTGGCTGAGGCATGAATGAGGTATTGTACAAACAGACAAAAATAGGAAATCCTTACTACAGAACATAATCATATCAATAGTCAATGAAAGGACAGATCAAGTGAAGTAATGCATGTGGCATCACATGAAAGTTAAATGGCAGAGGTAGAGAAGCAAGGTCTTGCTCCTAGTGTAATCCCTTTCCTCTATATCAGTCTTTGTGAGTGCTGCTTTTCACTAGACAGTTTCACAGTGCTTTACAAGAAATCATGAATGAATCTCCACCAAAATTCCATAAAGAATTCATGAATGAAACTATATCACAATCCTACAAATTAAATATCATTTCCAGTTTGTAGGGAGTCACAAGTTGCTAACCCAAAGCTAAAGAGCAACAAAACCCCAAGGTTTCCACTTCAGATAATTTTTAGGTATTACTTAAAATATTACTAGATAATGCCAGACATATTATTCCTCTTTCTCATGTGGAAGGAATCAGTCAGCAAGAGATTGTCATTATTCACATTTAACACGTTCTTCCTTGCATGGAGAATTACCTTGTCACAAGAGAATTATAGGAGCCAAATGACTAGATATAGGTGTGGTGTGACCCATGTAAGTAAAATAAAACTTCATCCATCCACTGAAACCTTCCCTAAGAGTGAGACTAATTTTCCATCTGCTCACCTTCCCTCTTCTTTTTTCTGCCCCAGAATTCCCAAATTCTTGCAGTTTTAAGCTGCACACAAGGGCCCAGAAATCTCTTGGGCATTTTGACTAATGAAATGTCATAGAGCCCTGAATTCAAGGTAGTCAGATCATCTTGGCCTCTGTGTCTGCTGTTAGTGGATGAAGGCAAACCACCAGCTGTTGATGAAGAAACATGCAGTGGTAACTCCTGCTTGGGAGAAAAAAGGGTGTAGATCCTCTCTCAAAGAACATTTCTTACAAATAAATAGATGGTGGCCAGACCTTCCCAGATAATGCAGCTAGGAGGTGGAA
Organism: Calyptomena viridis; assembly: GCA_013390005.1. Taxonomy (NCBI): domain Eukaryota; kingdom Metazoa; phylum Chordata; class Aves; order Passeriformes; family Eurylaimidae; genus Calyptomena; species Calyptomena viridis. The sequence goes on along the minus strand of WEIV01004678.1, from coordinate 289,349 downwards.
GAGAGCAGAGTTGGTGTCTGCATTTATGTCAGTGAATGTTTTCCAAATGGACTGACTTTCTAGGGAAAATGCATGCTATGCAAAACACCTGACATCTGCTGAGTTCCAGGTGCCTGCCAAATTCTGCCCTATCCCAGGTGTGCTTATTCCCTATGAAGTTTGTTGCTGCCAGCACAGTGACAGCATGCTGCAAGTAGAAGGGACGATAGTGATGATCAGTCCCTCTGATAGCCGTTTTGGCTGAGTCAGATTGTGTTGCCATTCACTCAATCCCCTGCTTATCACAGGATGCAGCTGTGTGCTACTGGAACCAGCTCTAATTGTGCTTGTGGCTGTCTCCTGGAGGATTTTAATAAGCTCTGCAGGGTATGTAGGAATTAGACAGTGTCTCTTTAAGCAGTTTGTAAACCTCTGGGAGCATTGTTGATTTTTCTTGCAGAAGCCACCAGAACCAACCCGTGTAGTGGTTCACACAGGTAGTAGGGCTTTGCTTATTTATATCTAGCAGAGACTGTAATTTTGAATGGAACAGTGGCCATGTGACTGCTTCATATTCCTGACATTATATAGAGAACAAATACACCATCCCCTGGTGAGGAGTCTAGTTGGAAGAGATCTCTGTACAGCAAAGTGTAGTTCCTCAAATACACTACTGCTATTCAGCTGGTGGTCCTTGATGCTGACACTGATAACACCTCCTGCTGCAGCCCTCTGGGGGCACAGCAAAGAACTGACCTTTATCAAGTGGAGCACCCCTTTAAGAACAGTTCTCATATACTTTAAATAAAGTAAAAGAGCAAATTTTCGTATCATAAAGGACAGTTTTATTCCTAAAAGCAAATACATGCAGCAAGTAGTAAAAATAACTAGATCTTTATTGCTGAGCATTTTAAGTAATAAATATTTATCTGCTTAATTCACTGGTATAAATATGAGCTCATCTGTGACTTTTCTCCACCAGACCACTTCCTCCATCATGACATGGCATTTATCTGTTATCCATTTATTTAGTCCTTTGTAATCAGCTACTGATTTTTCTTTCCAATGGTTACTTTTCTAGAAAAGCATTAGTGAAGAGATCTAACACATCAGTTAGGAACTTCCTATTAATGAATAGGAAGACATTTCTTTGTCCTTCAGAGAAAAAGGAAAGACAAACATATACAGTCAAAAAATCACATCATGAAACTGAAAAATTAATGGAAGCCTAAAGCATGTATAGGTTCAAAACTTAGAAATCTGTTTGGATAGACATTCTAGGTTAAGTGGTTCCTTTCCAGGAAGTGAGAGTGGTAGATAAACTAGGAAAGACTCGTTCCTTAGTTGCTCGGTTAGTTTATTTCCATAAAAAATAGCTGCTGGCATCTGTTAGGAAACCTCTGGATAAGCCAGACCCCTCGTCTAAGGACCACCCCTAATTGCCTTCCCAGTGTCAGTAAGGCTAAAACTGCCTGTTTTTTTACTTAGAGGTATCAAAAAAAAGGCATGTGTTAATTGGGGTCTTATGAACAATAAAGTGATAATTGATAAATATGAAAAAATTTATTTTATCAGCACAAAGAATTAAATTATAAGACCAAACTCAGCTCAGTGAATAAGTCCTACTTTTTGTATAACATAGGTAAATTTGGAACCAACTTCACACATACAGGTTGGACATACTGCCGCTTTTTTTGGCTATAACTTAAGTCCTGCTGTGCTTGTTCAGAGGTCTCAAAGGGATGGCCTGGGATATCCCATGAAATGTACAACATAAGCAAGCAAAGTACCTTCAGCAGTGAGGGTGGGAGAAAGTACTGTGCACCAAATGAGATGAGCTTCTCAGTGGTTTCCCTGATTTGGTATTCACTTGTAGTGGAACAAGTATTGGGTGTGCATGCTCTTTGCCATTAGGGAAATGCCCTTTGGAGCATTTAAAGAGCTCCTTTGTTTCATAAAATGTGTTTGGGGTTTGGTTGAGTGGAAAATGTATTCATTGCAGATTAGCTTTCATTCGTAGCTTTTTTTTTCTTTTTTTTTTTTAAGCTGTTGATGTATGAGAACTGGACTTTGTGTATAAACCCCATTCTTTGTGAGAGCTCATTGAAAAAATTAAATGTGTGATTTCCCATTTGTGTTGTCTGAATGCTCTGAGTGCTGAAAATCCTAGGTGGGATTAAGTTCCTGTCAGGCATTATGAGAATTTGGTAATTGTATCCCAGGGAGACAAACATCATCTTTTTCCCTTGAAGCTCTGCCTGGGCATTTTGGTCTTACCTTTATCTTGCGTCCTGGGATACCCCCAGGGAACCACAGATTTAGTTAATGTCATCCCTTTCATCGCCTCTACTCATCTTCTCCCTTTTCCTATTGCACTGTCTGAACACATCATTATTGCTTGGAATGCTGTATCTCTGGTGATGTGGCTGAATTTCCTGTAAGCATGGATGCAAAGTCACACAGTTAGTGTTGCTTCAGGCTGGGGCTCCACTGAAACCCGTACCTGCAGAAGATAGAATGCAAACACAAGAGGCTGATACGTCACCAAAGCCTTTTCTCCTGCTTTCCATTTTTTCCAAGTTTCTTCCTGTCATTTGCATTGAGCAAACCCTGGAACAAAAAACTTGGCAATCAGTTATAGAAAGAAGTATTTCGATTTACACACGATCATGATGTGCAGTGTTTGAAGAGCAGAGAGAAAGGCCCTGTGAAGGGAAAGGGAAGGCCCTTTACAGGGACTGGGGGACACTTCTCCATTGCCATCCCTTGGTGCTCACCTGATGGATTGCTTAGCTGCACATGTGCTCTCTTGCTCTCTCTGATGAATTGTTACATTATTAGCCCTGTTTGGGAGAGCAGCAGTATTTAGGATTGGGCAAACATGCCTTTAGGATTCATGTTTATTTGCTCATAAAACAGGAGGGATAGAGGGACTGAAAAGTGAGGAAATGAGAATTGGGTCAGACAGAAGCTTCCAAAAAGCTTAGCTTATTTGGAGAGGAGAAGAAGCAGCCAGAATAACAAACCATAGGACAGTGAAATTGATTCCCTGTTCCTTCTTCATCATACCCTCCTCCGGGTAAACCTGTTTCGGTTGATAGTGAATATTTCATGCAGTGCTGAGCGTTTTTCGAACTGTGGTGTCCTAGTTTTTCCACCTCCAGCCCCAAAGGAATGTTTTTACATCATGGAGCTTTATTTTTGGGAAGGGGAGGAGGGAGTGGAGGCTGCAGGCTTGCAAAGAGATGGCAACAAAGAGCATTTCAGAGAACAGCTTGACTGATGTCTTGGCTCAGAATCTCACCTCCACTCCTTTGCTCCCTCCAGAAAACTCAGTGAAAGGGGTCCATCCCAAGGGAGTGGAATACAGTTCCAATTGGAATAAACTAACCCTAAAAATGGCACCCTCCATCTTCTCTCAGCACACTGCCATTGTAGCTGCTTTGTTAGCTGACAACGACACTGTCAGCACTGCAGGTCCATAGAGCTACCAAAGGGAAGAGCCGTGTCTGTTCTACCTCATGCATCAGCACCCAGAGGACTGCCTCACTCCTCACTGCACATCAACTATCCCTTCAGGAAAGGGCAGGCACGGAGTCTTGTCCCTCCTTACTACCTCCTCACCTCCCCTCCATATAGAAAGACCAGTTAAGAGTTTGCAGGTGTGGCAGTGCAAGTTCAAAGGCCCCATGGGTCCTGATCCGGGATGCTCCAGTGTCAGTCTCTTTTGAGTTAATTGCAGTAGACTTTCAGTTAGACACTTTGTCCTTTAAAGGAAACCCTTAAATCCTGATTGGTACTGAAGAAGCAGAATAGGGAGCAGTGTCATTCTGTCACAGTGTTTCCCTCTTTTGAAATCAGTCTTTTAAAAGTTTTCATGTATGTTTTTATGGAGCTGGTGGAAGGACCCTGCTTGAAACTGAGACCTTCCGCACTGCAGTGCCTCCAGCTGCCTCTGGAAGCACCATGGAAGAATAAACTGCCCCATTAATCTGCCAAACAGCTCAGAGTCTTATGTTATTCCCCCATCCCAGAAAACTGCAAAAGAGGCTGATATTCCAGAACCTGCTGTGCATTTGTGTTTTACAAGTGTGTCTTCCCTTTAGGACAGGCAGAACAGCTATGAAGCCTGGAAAAGTCCCAGAGCCTCAATATGCTTCCTTGCATTAGCCTCCTATAAGCACACTTTACCTGACCAGCTGAATTAGCATCTACTGTAACTAAGATAGCAGCACAGCAATTCAGAGTCTGACTCAACCCTATTAGAGACTGCAAAGCCCAGCACTTGTGTTGCGTGATTCCCTAGATAGCCTGTTTTCTCCTACCTAGTCATGCTTACCCTCTATGCTCACTGCCTATTATTAAGGGGCACAGACTGGCAGAGCTTTTTCCTCAGACCACTGAGCTGCAGCTCTGGCTCCTCTTCTCCCCCGATGTTAGTCCACAATGTGAAGCATTTGCTGGGTGGCTTGTTAGTCCACAGCAAGCTGTGTTCACGCACCCTGAAGGACATGGGATAGGAGTGAAGCATGAAACTGCTTAGTTAATGCTTTAGATTTGGAAGATTTTAGTTGGTGCAAAAAGGCCTGAAGGAGGTGATGGCACATCTTTCTTCCTTTGTCACTCTTGTCCCCTCACAGGAAAGGGTAAAGGGAAGAGGGAGGAGAAATGACTCTTTTGTGATGTGGTAGAGGCAAGAGGAGAGCTGTGGAATATCTCAAAAGCGTGCTCCACCTCCCCTGCATTACAAAACAGCAGTTCAGCAGGGGACACAGAGCACTTAGGGAAACTGCAGCTGAAACTAAGTGAACCTTTCAGTCTACTTATCTCAGCATTTGCAGTCCCTGCTTCAAGGAGAAACAATAATATATAAAAAAAGTATCTTGCAAAAGGAACTAGTATCCATCTAGAGGACTGGGTGAAATAAAAAGTGACAAACAAACAAAATCAACAGCTCCTGTTTTAGAAACTGTTGTTAAAAATAAACCATCATTCACTGCTGCAGTCCTGACAGTATACTGCCTATCTTTACATTCCCTGCGCACGTTGTATAGTTTAACAAGCTCTCTCTGTTGTCATGACAAAGATTCCCTGCTTTTCAGCAGGAAGCTTGCTCTGTTATTTCTAGTCCACCTGTAATACTACCCTCCTTCCCTGTACGAAGCACTGTATTTTCCTGTGCTCAGAGGATGTGCAGTGCCTCTGCTTGCTTCTGACTTACATGAGGACAGTTGCTGACTCCTAATGCCTTGCAAGGAGCCAGGACAGCAGAGTAGAGCATCATCACCAACCACAACCAGGTGCTCAGCCATGACAGTGTGCTCTGAATTTGTATTTTGCTCCATATTGCAGACTTTACCCCTCACTGCTTCATTCTCTGTAGGCTGTGAGTTGAGTTAGTGGTGACATTTGAAATGTCTTTTTTTTTTGTCAGAGGGTGTGTCTTAGCATGTGTTCCGGCATACCAGACACTGTAGCTGTGTTTAAAAACAGAGCGAGGGACCATCTCTGACCTGAAGCATTTGTGTCTAAACAGGCACTGCATGTGAGAAGGCAGAAAAATGTGGGTAAACTCAAATATTTTACTGTCTCCATTCTCTAAATACTGAAATATGACAAAGATAAAGTAACCCATCTGGGACAAAAGAAGCTATTAAGAACATCAGAAAGTGAAGTCAGACTTTCTGAATCACAAATCAGCACCTTAGCCTCACAGCCTGCCTTGTATTTACCCTGTCAGTGAGAGCCAGTATTGATGATGGCTTTTGCTAGAGTCTTTCCAGACCCAGTGAATCCAGACTAAGTTATGAGATCCTTTTTGGATCTTTTTGGTTTCCTTTGGGTGTCATTTCAGATAATCATTCCAACTTTAACCCCACCCCATGAAAACTCCAGAATTTAGGTGGTTATAATTTTGTTTAGAGGTGTGCTAAGGGTGGGTTTGGGTGCATACGTAGTTCAAATTCAAATTAGAAACCATGTATATTCGTGCACTGGAAGGTATTGCACATTTTCTTTCATTTTAATATTCTTTCTATTTCACATGTGTATTTATGCTAAGCAGTATAGATGTGTCCAGTATTTGGAGTGCTTTTATTGAGGAATAAGTAGAAAACATTTGCTGTAATGAGACTGACTACTCCCACCTTCAGTGGAACCCAGCAGCAGTATCTCAGGACCTCCAAAGTTTGGGGTGTAGACACAGAATTTTCGGAGGGTCTCAGCTTCCATCCTTAGACCAGATTTTCATTAGACCCAGCCAACAATAACCAAGTTGTCTGGACAACTTGGAAATCTAATTTTTATATTGTCTTTCACTGGAAAGGGGATTCTTCTTAAAACCTTAACTGCTGTGTAGTTTAGCAGCTGACAATCTGTCACCAGTGCACTTCAGTGCAGAGAACTCAAAATCACTGGGCCTTTTGAAACCATGGGTATTATCTGCTGCTGCCACCTGCAGGACAGCTGCCAGAGGGGAAACATCCTTCCTCAAGGGCATTCCTGATAGGGGAAGTTCTCAGTATCTGGTGAAGCTTTCCTGAGTTCCCAGACAGAAGCAAAAACTAACTAGAAGTATTACAGAAAGCTTTTTTGTGTTTCTCAGTGGTGATTTTTTAAAAATTATAATGGTTGCATTTTGGGGGGAAAAAGCTCATTTAAGAAGAGTCTGAAACCTTCATTCTAAGATAAGGAAATCTCTGTTCTCCAGTTTGAAGAATGTTTTTCGTGGGACATAAAGAGTGCTAGCATGTATCAAGAGCCTGATCCAAGTTACATTAGCAGCAGGAGGCCACTTTACAGTGACTGACAACAGTCCCTGGTGAGGACAATATGCAGGTGAGGTGTTCAGTGCTTTCTAATACAGCCTGCCTGCTCACATGTGCCCCGTAGGTCCTGGGCTGCTGTCCATGTGATGGTGACACTGTTCTGAAGTGACTTCGGGGTCCCGAAGATAATCTGCTTGGAAAGGACAAAGGAACAAAATGTGAAAAGGATAACAATCATTTTTTAATAGACCATCTCGCACTTGGCCACTCCCAGAGCTGTTCTGGGCCGGGAAGGGGGCAGGCAGGGGGGAAGAACGTCACTGAAGGCAAAAAAAGGGATACAGGTGGAAGTTACCATCAAAGAAACATTAAAGCCCCTCTGACTGCGTTGAAGTCGAGCAGTTGTATGGGACAAGTACTGCGTGAAGGTAGGAGTGCCCTGAGGGCATGAAAGCTGCCCTAGGAGTCTGTGGAAAGCAATTTGTTTTCTTCATTTCTCTTTGGATTCCTGCTATTCGTCCTGCAAGACAAAATACCCACATTGTAAGGGTCATCTGTGACAGTGAAGGGGTTGTTGTTTATGCTCAGCCAGTGCTGCAGAGGGAATAGAGGCTCTGACATCACTGCACCTGCTTTGCACCAGCACATCAGGTCATGTGCAGCTCCCTCATTTTTCTGTTGATTAGTTGAAAAATTGGATTGCGCCTTATATTTTGGGAATGCTTGGCAGTCCTGTTCTAGTTGTTGACTGATCTCTGGTTTTGAAAAGCTATTACTCTAAGAGGACTTTCCTTTTGGTATTACACAGTGCATTTCACCAAGCAGTTATATTTGTCAGTAGCTTGAAGGGCACAGCCTGCTTTCTCAAGTCTCTCTGCTGCCTTAAAGGAATTAGAGTCTCTCTAATGGTGAGATAGGGGAGCCTCACAAATGCTCTGACTTCTGTTTGCTTACCATGGTTTTGTAAAGACCAAAGGAGCATAGCAGTTGTGCTTCACCCAACAGTTGCACTTTCATGTGTCCCTGACATGTCTGGGTGGGAAACTGGCACAGAGTTTTTAGTCCAACTGCAAGAATTACAGTGGCCTTTTGAATGGGAGATTACTTCCATGCATACATTTTAATGCCTGGACTCTGTTGGAACATCAGTGTAACCAACAACCAGCCGCAGCCGCTGAGAGGACTGCACTGCAACTCTTTTCCCTGATTTTAAGGGAACCTGTATTCCTCTGTTGTAGCACAAAAAAAAAAAAAAAAATCCCTTTAAAAGCAGTTGGGGAAGGAAGAACAGCATTGTGTAGCAAAGAGGAGACAACATCCTCAGTCTTTAGGTGTCTGCAGCTGTGGCAGAAGCAGTCACATCCCGAATGATTAATGAGCAGGCAGGCTGGCTGTGAGGAGCAGAAAACAAGCCCCGTTGCAGAGCTGGCTGTGGGGATCCCCCAGGGAGAGGGGCTGCTTCCTTACGGCACAGAGAGAGGGCTGGGGGTGGCTTACAGAGAGCCGCCTGCACAGGAGGCAGCCGCTCCTAATGGTGCTGATGTCTTAATCGTTGGTGGCTTCGGCAAAGACTTATCTCACGCCCCCATACTGCTCCAGTGAACAAAGGACTTGAGAAACATAGCTTGACCCCTTGGCTTTGGGTGGGTTTGGGGCTGGAGAAAGCAACTCTATTTAAAGAGGTGTCATAAGAGGAAGAGAAAAAGGAAAGAAGGAAATTCTCCTGCCTTGGTTGAAAATAAAATACAAATCTTATTTTAACCCCCTTGTTTTGCTGGTTTAGGATCACTCCTATAAAATGCAGGTGATATTTCAACCAAAATTAAGGTATTTCTAGAAGGGCACCCTGCTTTTCTGTATATATATGCCCTCCTAAGCCGCACAATAAACTGGCAGTGCTTGAGGCATAAAATGATTGTTCAGCCATATAGTTTATGCATCTGCTGGATCCCTGGTGTGCTTTGGAAGGGGAAGTTTGCACAGGACTTTGAGACAGCCAGAAGGCCAAGAGAAGCGGTATGCAGTGGGAGCAACAGAACCAAAATTCTTACAATAGCAGTCATTCTACCAAATAGGACTTCTGGTAAAATGCACACTCACCCATGAAGGCAATCCCCTCAGGTCATCTGAAAATCCTTTTAGTTGAATAAACAGCATGAGGGAGAAAAAATTAGGCTGGGCATGCTGATTCTGGCCCACATTTGAAAACAAACTCATTCATTCATGTAAACCCTCTGTAGATTCTTAGACTTGTTTCGCCTCTGAGGTCCTGGGTTCACTTGTAATATCAGGCACTTCTCCCAGAAGAGGGAAACTTGTTGCAAACAGAGTGTTCAAGTGAATCCTCAAGTCCAAAGGAGACCACCATTGGAGTGATCCCCCTAAAGAGCTGAATGGAGCTTCTGACTTCCATCAGGAGTCCTGGAGAATATGCACAATTGTCATGGAAGAGGATGAGGAAAAGCCATTACAGTTCAGATCAAGGAAAGGACACAGCTATGCACTACACATTTTCTTTCTGTCTACAAGAGTGTAGAGTCTTACTGGAAAATATTCAGACTACTGATTTTTTTTTTCTCTTTTGCTTATTTCCTGTTTCAGATATAAAGAGCTGCTTCATATTTCCTTAATGAGATTGTATCAGAGCTGTATGCTTCTATATATTTACTTTAAATGAAGCTGCTGCTCATTTGTTTGAAAGCAGAACTGACAAACTCGGGCCTTCAGTAGGGAGGCAACAATCTTCTTTCCTGTGGGCTTTATGTGACTGATCATTTGCAGATCATGAGCAAGATAAGGGATCAGAGAGACACAACAGTGCTTCAGGGATCTTGACATGCCTGGAGAGTGCTAAATTATAACCCTGTGGAGAAACCTCAGGTTTCTCAAACAGGTCACTGTTTGGAAAAAGGATGACAGTGAATGAAGACATGTCCAAAGGAATCTCATAAAAAAAGTAGCTTAGCAAAATGCATGTTTATTGGGTCAGAAGTAAGGACTATCCCCACTTCCTGGTTGGCCACCAAAAATGTTCACATTGGGCACCATTTCAAATGAAAGGTGTTACTTGTCTATAGGTTTGCTCTAAGTTATGAGGTGATTTTTTTTCTCACTTTCATCATTCTCTGTCTTTTGCTTAAAGGTGGATCCTACACTTTACAGTAGTGGTGTAGACTAAAGCATGTACTTCAAACACTTCATTGAAATGGAAGTAAACCATTTTCTACAAATTCCAAGTCCCCAGCCACCCCGAAGGGGAAATGGAAAATGTTTGGAAAATTGCCTGGAAAATCACTTCTGCCTTAGGGAAAAAAAAAAAAAAAAGAAGAAAAGCTTAACAGTTTGGAAATGTTAGCAAGCATAAGAATGCAAAACTAAAAGAAGAATCATCAGGAAAAAAAGGCTCTCACAGTCTCTAGTATTTCACAGAATGTGTTTGTTCTTGTGTGACTTCTGTGGTAGCATAAGGAATACACTCAAAAATAAAGAACAGGCTCTCAGTTTGGATATGTAACATTGCCCTACTCTAAATACAGGAACATGTGGGCAGCAGAATGATTCCAAATGACATGACAAAACTGTAGATAACCCTCAAGTTGTCCACTTGGGATGGAGTAAGACTGTTACCAAGAAAGGAAAAATTGCCTCTGTTCTGTTTAATGGTTATGTAGATCTCTGGAGAGAAGAGGGATGGCCTCCTAAAATCACTGCAATGCCTTATCAACTGCTGTCCCCACCTTTCTCATTGAATGGCACCCAGCAATAATTTTGGGATTCTCAGTAGCAAAAAGGACTTGTCAATGTTATTTGTCTGTTTTCCAGACAAAATGTGAGACAGGATTGAGGTAAACTTCTGTTTATCTCTCCTGAGTACCTTGCAAGGATGCTTTGCAGAATTCTTTAGTTCACCTCAGTTCCTTGGACTGGCAAAACATATCCAGCAGGGAGCAGCTAAGAGAAAGTGCTGCCCTGCTGTTCCATGGTGTCTCACAACAAAGCATAGAAGGCAACCACCATACCTGAAGTGCACATTTCCTCCTTGGAGGAGTGACTGTGAATAGGGATTATGGCCATTTTGATGCAGGAACGAGCTTAAAGGTGGGAGGCAGTATGCCAATGAAACTTCTGATCCCCCACAAATCCATATTGTACAGCAATAGGATGCACTCTGCACACCCTGCCATCATATACATGTTAATGTAATGATCAGCTATCCCTAAATATCTTGAGGTTTTACATCCAAAGTCACTGAGTTCTGTATGGTGCAAAGAGAGCATCTCTGTCCTACTTTTCCTCCCAAATATGTTTGCAGAAGCTAGGATTCCAGATGTGAGCCTCACAGTGTTTCCTCACTGTTTCCTCATATTGGAGATTACTGCTGGATTTCCTCAGCATGGCATCCACCTCAGCAAGACTTTGGTTGGTTTTTTGTCTGTCCTGTGTTTGCGTAGGAGGCACTATAAGCTTTTTATGGAGGGAAAGGCTTTCTCCATTGGAAAGAAAGGAGCTAATTATGTCTTCGATAGAAATGTAATTGATTTTCCTTACTGTGGAGATCGGCTGACACGAACAGCATCCCTTGCCTTTTCATTCCAAAAATCTGTTGTGACCATATTGCTGAGTCTTGCAAAAACTCCCTGATTCACAGGTTGTTTTTCACACATTCCAAACATCTGGGAACAAGGTTCAGCTGACTGATGAATGTGATCTCTGGCAAAAAATGCTAAAAAGTTGGGGTGGAATGGGGTAGATCTAGCCCAGCTGTCCATTTCAAATATTGCTTTCAAATATTGGTTTCAAATTTAGCCTGCCATCTTCTCAGCAAATTGTTTATGAGCAGTTTTGAATTTGCACATGTAAGTGTTATCATAAGTATTTGACAAGTGGAAGGAAATTTGAATTAGACTGTGAAAACAGGATGCCTGTATAATGTGCCAAAGCATCCCAAGAGGTAAAGGCCTAAGGTGATGTGATTTAAGTGAACCCAAATTCTCAAATTATAGTTATAGTTGGAACTTCCTAGTTGCTTCCTATGTGTAATTTTTGAGTCATTAGTACTTTCTTTAATGATGTGTTGTCACCTGACATACCAAGGTGTTGCATCCTGTCATAGCTGTGAACTATGTATTAAATGTGATGCACGGGACAGATACAAAGGAATGGGAAGACACTCAAACAATGGCACTTAAGATGACAATTCTGAAGATGCACCTTCCTCAAATTTAAAATGCCTTGATTTCTTTGCTCTTCCTGATCTCTGTGCAATAATGCTGTGTTGGTGGCTTCATCTGCTCTGCAGTATGCCACTTGTCATAAAAATATAGGTTGTTTTGCAGTGACACAGGTAATTCAAGGGAGAAGATTTCTGTACTGCAGAAGTGATTGTCACTATGCAGAAATATCTATTTTAGGGTAGGGAATGCATTTAGCTATGGTTTAGTATGGTGAAGCTGAAGAATTATCCAATAGAACTCAGAAAGGCTTGGAAATACCACAGGATCTGAGAAGGAATGTTTGAGGAATAGATTCATAAATAGCAAGGCCTATCTCATATTACAAGGCCTATCTCTAAAGACCTAGAACTAAAAGATGGAATTTGCCAATCATTACTGGCTGTATCTGATCTCAATTAGTAGTAAGAGTCCCATGAACTTTCAGATAAAGAGATAGGCTAATGCCAAGTACTTCTGAAAGTCTGACCAGACTGAATAATGTATAGGAAAACATAATGAAGATGTGGAAAATGATTATATTTGGTTCCAGAGCATATGCTGGATACGGTCAGAGATGTCTAAGTCTTCATTTCCTAAATAGGTTTAGACAATGTAGAGAAGGAATGACTTAGCTTATTCCCATCACCTGTTTTGAGATGCTCAAGAACCTATCTTTACAATGTTGTTTATAAACGTTGCTTGCCAAGAGATTTCTTGATCCTGATATTGATGTTGATAGTCTGCAAGATGTCATCAGCACCTCCAGCAATAAGGGATTGGTGTGTGATGGAAAGGATATGAGAAGAGCAGAGATAAAATAACTGAGAAACAAAATGTTCCTTTGTTGCTGTCTTTGATCTCTTAACTCCCAGCTGTGAGAGATCCTGGATGCTGATGGCAGCAATCGACTAATTTTCTGCAGCTTCTGTTGCTTGTACAAAACAGAGGAAGATGTTGTCTTCACTGAGGGGAGTACAAGTCTTGCTGTAATGTCTTTTGTTGCAGGCTGAACCCGAGGAGAGGCAGGGAATGAGTGCAGGCAGTCTCAAGACTGAGGCAAAATAGGCAATTTTATATACTCCTCTCCTCTCTCTTGCTGCCTCTTGCTTTTACTACAATTACTGCCTTATTAGCCATTCTTTTGCAGGTGAAACCCCAATGGAAAGCTCCCACACAGTGTTGCTATCTTTGCAGTATCCCTGATGCAATGGAAGAAAAAGCAGGCACCACGGACAAAGTTTAGTCCTGACCTGGGACTGAGGCTGAGTCCACAAAGCTAATTTTGTTGTATGGGACACTAGAGAGCCAAGAGAACAGGCTTGGAGCCCATCTGCTGTTGGATACATCCAAACAGGTAGCCCAGAGATTAAGACATTGAGAGGTTACTGCTGACTTCCCATGCTGCTCAGCCCAGTCTTGCAGGATACAAAAAGACATGCTTGTGGTTGAGGTGGGTCTGCATTAAAAAGTTATAATCCCACATATAGATCAGTGGGCAGGGATGTTTGGAATGGAAGTGCTTTGTTCATGTCGTTACAAAGAACTTTGTAAATCTCTGTTGCCCTTGGCCTTTTCACAGTTCCTAGATGAGGTCTGTGCTGCTGTTTGTCTGGGACCATGTCCCTCTGGGAGGTGCAATTACATTTTAACAGCAAATTTGGGAAACAAAGGGGTGAGCTGTAGGTTGGTTCAGTCTCCGTTTCTGTCATTGCCAGCTGTGAGGGACTATTGGGCTGGAGAATACCTTCTAGATATCAACTGTTAGTATCTCACTGAGTTTATTAACTCAGCTGAAACAAGATCCTGATAGAAAAGTACATACAAATACCCATCTAAAGAGTCAAGGGGCACCCAAAAGTGAATGACAGGAGAATATAGTAAAATAACAAAAAACATACCTGTTTTCCATTCTTTGAAGTTGATTAGGCTTGTTGTGGAGAAGGGCAGGGCAGGGATGGAGTCTTGCATTCTACCTCCAGTCTCTGCAGAGCTCTAGCTATTCTGCCCTCTCTTGGAGCATTTGTTACCTGCCTTATTTGTTAAGGAACTGGAGATGGCCATTAAGGAAAGATATAGAGAAGGAAATAACAGCAATCCCTTTGATCGCTTCTGGAACAGTATTAGGGAAAGTGTAAAGGACATTTGTGTAAGACAATGCCAAAGAGCTAAATAAGGCCAGTGTGACTAAAGGAGAAAAAGAGGAAGAGGGAGAAGGAGGCTAGCTGAGACACGTAGGAAATGTTGGAGAGTTTATCCTTTGAAGCTTTTCCAAAACCATGCTTTTAAATTTCTCTTCCTATTCATGGTGGACTCCCTTAAGGATCCAGTCCATGGTACTGTCAGCATCACTTCACTGTCTCAGTCCCATTCCTAGATGCTCTAGGGAACCCCTGTGCCTTATCGTATCCTCAACCAACGCTCTCAGAAGCTCTGCACTACATTTTTGGCAGAACATTATGCTGTGCTGTGCTATACTGCCTCCTTTGTGCTTGCCCGTATTCCCTTAATGGGATTTACCATCTCCTGCATTCTCCACACAATCTTTGGCTCCAACATTCTAATGTTGTGTTTGCTATTGCCCATGTTAAATCTGTGATGTCTCAAATAATACTAGAAGCTCTGCACCTTTATTACTTGAGGCTGAACTCTCCATATTCCTTAATTTGCATCTTATTTCTCTTCTGTGTGTAATGACTTTTTCTGTAGCTTAGCAGCAGAAGGCATTAAATGTTCAGGACTAAACCTTCTATCTTCAAAAGTAACTTCTACTGGTGGAAAATTAGTTACAAGTTGTACTCCTTTCCTGTGCTCCTGCATGGACCTGCTCTTGGGTTTTGTAACATACATACCTCTGAAACAAGCCCATCAAAAGTTCTTGGGTCCTTCAGGAAAAAGTTGTAGGTGAGTACTGCCTACAGCATTGCTTGGGAGGACTAGACTTAAAGTTCTAAATTCAGAGTGAGCATTTGTATGTCTGGCATGGTAAGGAAGGCGCCTCACATGAGAGGAACTGAGTTTGCTAATTTGGAGCAGTAGATACCAGTGTTCACACAGGCTGGGCTGTGGCTGCTCATTGATGGTGGTAGGATTCTCATAAACACTGGGCTGGATGCATGTGAGTTATTTTTTTCTCCTTTTGAAAAAAAAAAGAAAGAAAGAAACCAGCTGTGCAAACATTCTGCTTGAGGTCATAGAAAAGCACAGTGTGCATTAACATAAAAACCAGGATAAAGAGGGAAAAAGAAAGGCAGGTCAAAGATCAGGTTGTTTCTCCTGTGGAGTGGCTGTTGGTTTGTGTCTTGTGTCCCGCACTACTCAGCGATGGCAGCCAGGATGTGGCACTCACTGAAGGTGACAGGAGGCACAGGGAGGCTATTTGCCTTCCAGTGTAAGGGGCCAATTCTGCTGACTGCTGGCAAACACTTGCATGTCAGTCACTCGTTAGCTGTGTACCACCGGGCAGCAGATAATCTCCAGTGCTGAATGAATAAATCCACTCCTTGTCAGCTCCCATCAGTGTCTCTTGCATGAAGCCCTGATGCTTCTTAAAGAAGCATACGCTGCAGATAAGTCCAAGTGCCATATTTACTTGGTAGCTGATGGCACAGCCTTGAGGAATACTGCAGGTGTTAGCCAGAGAATTAAACCATCACATTCCTGGGTAGGATTTTCCATGATTATATAACCTGTAGCATCCAAACTCAAGACCTTGGAATCTATATGCCAGGCCAGGCCAGGAATCCTATTGTGGAGGTGAGTTGGCACCAGCAGAAAGTATTTCCAAGAAAATTGTCGCAGTATCTGTCTAGCCAGCTTCATACTCTCAGACTTTTTTTTGAATTTTGAAATCCAGTGGAGCTTTACTGTTGCAGTTTTGAAGGGACTATGTAAAAAAGACAAGTAGAAACTGACACTCTGTTATAATAGTAGTTTGTGGAAAATAAATTTCCCTCCTAAAGCTTCATGGTATAGAAGTCTCCACATGTAAATTTTAAAATCAAATATGAATCTCACTTGCTTCTCACACATACCTATTTTCATTTATAGGGAAATAGCTTTTAGAAGCACACATACAAACAAAAATTGTGGTAGAATGAGCCCATAATAGAGCTCTCAATAAAATGAGGAATTGCTCCACTTTCCAATAATTTTGTCTGTTTGTTGTATGTATTTTGTACAGCATTGTCTAGCTGTCTGATTCTATGGAGATCTAAGTCTAGTCTTCCCCCCTCAATTTTCAGTTTTTGTAGAATCTTCTTGTAATTACTAGTACTTAACAGAAAACCTGTATTCATGTTAAAACATTTAATTAGTCAAAATTGCATAATAGAAGATTTTTTTCCTGATACCACTTAATGATCATTAGAAGGTCTGATTCAAAGCCCACTTAAGTCAATTGATGTCTTTTGTTGACTTCAATACATTTTGAATCTGCCTCAGTATACTCAGAAATGTGAGGTTAATGGCTAAATAGCAGCAAGAAATACTCTCCATAGATGCAGAGAAAGGTACTTTAATGTTTAATTATTTAAAACCTGATATTTTTTGCACTTCTACTCTATTTATGCTCCCATTGAAATGAAGGATGCAACTGATACAATGTAGTAGATTTGGTAATGGCCTAATCTGTTTGGAAGAATGATATCCCCACATCAGCAATGGCCCTACAGGACATACTGGCCCCACAGTTACTTGTATAAAGCCATTTTGGCTTTAATGCTGTTCTCTTCTGATTTCAGGATTCTGTGATTATGGGCAAGAGGGAACCTAGATAGTCTTCACCAAAGCCAGACGTTTTTCCCCAATTTTAACTTTCAATCCCACATAACGTGAAAGCATAAGTACCAAATGAATAGAATCCTAGGTCTTTTGCTGTGATATTTCTGTTCTGGCAGGAACACAGACTTTTCAGATATTACTATTCAGATATTGAGATATATACTAACCTGATTTTAGTTTCTTCTTCTGTGATACCATTGGTTTTGCCACTTCAAGTCAGTGAAGTATCAGAATGATTTACTCTACTTTCTGTGCTCTCATCATGGACATGAAAATTACTGCACAGCAGGCCAGACATTAAAGAAAGTAAGTGCTTTGGTACAAGGTTTCCAACCTGAGTTCTAGCCTGAGGAGTTAGATGAGCAGCCAAGTATCTGCATCCTTTGAAGTTCGTCCTGAGTCTAAATAATTCTGAATTCAGAAAATGTTCATGTCCTGGATGAGTTTGTAGTAAATGAGGGACAGCCATGAGTTCTGAAAAGCATTTCATTAGTTACTTAAAACAAAGTAGCGTCAACATTAGACAGAGCTTGGTTTTCATAGGAAAACCTGCCACTCCTACCATCTCTCCACTGTTTTGCTCTGTGAGTAGGAAAAACAGCATAAGATATTTGCAGCCTGCAGAGTTTTACTGCCCCTCACCACTTCTGCAGCTTCAGGCTTCCTTCTCAAGCCAGCATTTTGAGCAATATGGGAGCTACTGGTATCAGTGGAGAAAGAGAGCTTTCTGATGTGCTGCTGGTGAACTTCAAAGCTTCCTAGGAGGAACATCATCTGATCTCTCCCAGATTTTTGTGTGTATGTGTTCTTTGAGAAAATGCTAGTAATGGTTGTTGCATGGTGCTTTCACAGGTTTGGTAGATAAAATACAGCCTGGTAATATGAGGCTGCTGTGAGCCTCATTTTTCAAGCAACGCATGGGTCATGAGTGACCCTATTGTTATTAGCAAATGAATGCAAGAGA
Source organism: Calyptomena viridis (assembly GCA_013390005.1). Taxonomy (NCBI): domain Eukaryota; kingdom Metazoa; phylum Chordata; class Aves; order Passeriformes; family Eurylaimidae; genus Calyptomena; species Calyptomena viridis. Next base: position 271,647 of record WEIV01004678.1, on the reverse strand, counting down.
AAAGGAAACTTTCTTCATTGAGACAAACTATCAGGCTCCCTTGATCCAGCCTCTTTGCCTTCTAAGAGAATTAGCACCCTGTGTGCCTGTGAATAGAAAGGCAAGACAGCAGAGCACTTGTTGCCAATGAAAACTCTGCCAACAAGATGGGCCTAAACCAGAGAGATGTGATTTCCTCTGGGGAAGAATAAGAGTGAAGTAGAGATGGAGGAAAGAGATGCAAAGTATTGCATTTATTCCTCTAAGGGTCGTGTTGCCCCTGTGTTGCACTTTGTCATTAGCTGAATTGCTGGAGCATCCTGTCAAATCAGCCTCCTGCACAGATTTTTAAAACCTCTAATTGGCACCTGCATGGCACCCACATGGCTACACGTTACCAATGCATCTCCATTTGCCCTGCACAGCCTTTCACAGCTGTTTCTGCCAGTTTCAAGGCAGTCAGTAACCTACTATGGCATGAGGCAACCCTGGCTTTAGTTGGGACCCTGTGACGTGATCCGGCGTTTGTGTGACAGAAGAGCTTCACTTTATTCCTTTCCCTTTTAACCATTAAGCAAATGTTTCCCCATGTTTCCTGTTTATCACAGGCTCTGAGCCTCTCTAGACAGGCTATTCTGAGCTTGCCCTGCTTTCTGATAATTGCATGTGCATTAAAGCAAACATCCCTGCAGGGTTTCTCCACTCCCCTGTCCTTGCCAGTTCGGAGCTGGACAGCATTCCATGGCTTGCAAGCACAGGGGTGCGCAAAAAAAAAAGGCATGCCAAGGGCTGGCAAAGCTCTGGTGAAGAAGGGAAAGCTGCTTGCTATTTCAGGCCTCTTTTTATTTTGCCAGTGAGTTCAGATACCTCTCCTTTCCTAATGACACAATGGCTGCTAGGTCCTCCTGAGCCATGCATCAGTGACATCACTATTGAGATCTACAGTCCACGTACAACCTGTATCAATTTCTGGCTTCTCTGTGGGGATATAAAAAATCAACAGGATCCAGGAGAGTCACCCATCATTAGTGACTGCAGTAGTAATTCTGAGAAGGTGGTCTGTTCCATATTTCTGTGAACTATTTTTTTCTTTCAAAGGAAAAATAGACAGGAGGCAGGACACTGCTATAAGATTTTTGAGGATGATCTTTATCAGACTGATGTTTAGAGAGCTGGGAATTTCTAGATCTTAAAGTAACACAAGCATTAGTGTCTTGTGTCTCTAGCTGGGGCAAAGTCCTGGACTACGAGAGTGTAGTAGTGACACTTTTCCTTCATAAATGCCCTTCCACCAAAGGATTATACAAAGTCTTACTAGAGATGAGTAGATTAGTTTTGTCCTTTGTTTACAGACAGAAGAGGTAGCATTCTGTGGAAAGCTGGCTGCCACCTGCACTGGAGTGGTGCAACACACCACTGAACTGAATACACGGCAATGAAATGCTGCCAAGCACATCAAGACGGATGCTTCCTATATCCCTGGAGTTGAAATCAAGACCTCTAAAACTGTATTTTCTCTCAGGATTTAGTTCCCAAGAAGTTAAAAATATCCACAGAACCTTCCACACTCACACAACTAAAATGGTGGAAATAATTCAGGTTGCTTCTTTTTTAATTGGTTTCTAGAGTAAATCTGTAGGTAGTAAGTAGTTATTTTCTTTCTCCTCAGATTGTCTCTTATTGAACATAGGCCATGCAGTGCTGTAGCTGAATCCCCTCCTCTGAGTGGTAGTCATAAGTCATTGCCTCTTCTCATGCTTTAGGACAGTAACCAAGCAGGACCCTGACTGGATGCTGCCATCCATCACTTACTTGGTCTGAACTTACGTTGCCAGTGACAAGAGATTTTTCACCAATGACTCACCAATGCAGTTAGGCAGTTATCTGCAGGGAATTTTATCTTAGATAGGCAGGATATTCCCCAGGAGGGAGAATGGGTTTGGATGATCCTTGTTGTAACAAGGATCTTGTTATAACAAGGATCTGTAACTGCTAGTGCAGCAGTCACATTCCTCATGAAATACCTGATTTACCCATCCAGAGGGAACTTTGTTGGAGTTCCAGTTTCTGAGCAAGTACAGTGTGTGTTGCTGATGGCAAACTTCACTATTATTGGAAGAATGTTATGGGAGTGAGTGCTTCTTCTGTTTTGTTGTTCTTTGTTTCTGAAGCAAATCCAACTTCTATCAGTTATAGGGTTGAACAAGCCCTCTGCAAATATCAGTGAGTATCTTGTAAGAGAAGAGAGTAACAGGTCTTTTTGAAGAAGAGACAAAAATGGAAAAACTAGCTACACCCTGGGTTTCTGGTGGAATAGCTGTACAGTTGAAATCTACCCAACTTCTGTTTCCTGTTTATATAAGTGGCTTTCATCAAAGTGCTGGTCATAAGTAAGTTAATGCCTACAGAGCTGTCACTGTCAAATACTGTGTATCACTGAATTCACAGCAATTCTAGCAGTGCTTCACTGTGTGCATACATGTTTAAATGTATTCTCCATTTCTCTGAAGGAACTGTTTCCAGAGATCCCAAGTGTGAATGACTTTTGTTTCTGCAGAGGGGAATAAGTGTCTTTGAAAGACTGAGGCTAACACATGTATGAATACCCTTTCCTCCATCTTGATATGTGAGGAAGATTAAGGATGCTGTAGTGCAAAAGTTGCTTTTGCTGTTTTTATGTGGTGCTGTAGAAGAAGACAGATCTGGGATGATAACCTACATGCTGGGAAATCCTCCTCCTCCTCTGCACAGTGCTGAAAACTACCACTTTCTAATTTCCTGTGGAGTATCTTACTGACGTGCAGGTAAAGTCATCTCTGTTCATGTGTAGCAGAGAATGTTCTCTCAGGAAGTTAAAGGACATCAAGAACTAAAGGTGTACTGGGGCAAGTTCCTAATTACTCATCTGATACAAGATGCAAGAGAGACAGTAAGGAATAGTTTTGTAGTTTGCTCATGTTTTGTTTGTTAATATAGCAGCTCCAGGACAATCAGTTATTTGAAGGACAAAAACCTTCTACCTAGTTGTCCTTGTTTACTTCTTTAGGTCTTCTCTCTGCCTTTGTGGATTCCTAGAAATTTGTCATGCCTGACTGTGCAATGCTTAGACCACATCGTGTTGCAGAGTTTATTTCACTTACCTACAGTGTCCACAGTGTTACATTAATTCCTTTAGATTTATCCTAGGTCAAATCAGAGTGGTTACAGTGTGGCTTTTAGCAGCAGAGCAATTTTGTCAGCAGCTAAGGAATTCCACTGACTCCATCTCTAATGAATACCCTTTGCAGTCATGATAGGAATTTTGGGTGAGAAAAGGGCTTGCACTAATTACAGAGACTTAGTCACAACTTGTTAACTCAGTGCTGAAGACATGCTCTTGAAAGTAGCCATACTTGGACGGTCTGGGATTTGAGAGAAAGCACAGTCTTACGCTTAAGGCTCTGAACACTTCATCTCCAGTAATCTGGTTTAATTTCTTGTTCTGCCTTGTACTTCTTATGTCACTTCTTATATTTCTTTCCCTTTCTGTGCCTCAGTTCTGCAGCTATAAAATCACATTGCTGTATGTCTTCTCCCCTCCATACACGGGAAGTTCTTCAGGATGGGGATCTTAGTTGAGTATACTATGTGTAGTATACTCACATATATACTCACAGCATGGCCACACCTGTGCCTGTGGGAGATCAGGACAGCCCTACATGACATCTTAGAGTTTCTGTACTTTGAGAATATGTCATTGGCTTTGGATTGTGAGGCAGGAACAGCCTTGAATGCTCATATAACTCCCATAGCTAATTTTCTTTGGTAGATTTGGGACTTTTCTTTCAAAATTGAAATTTTGCTGGTTTTCTGTTCTGCAGGGCAGGGAATGCTGAAGCTGAATAAATTGATTTTTTCTTAAATTATATGAGTGCTAAATAAGATACATTGTTACAATTTTCCATAACCTCTGCATATAAAGAAGAGTGGAAAATGGATAAATGGGAAGAAAATGTGTAATGATAACTAATGTATTCTAAGACCAAGCTTCTAATCTTCTCTGTTTCTTTTTGTTTCTTCCAGGTGGAGCGGGAAATAGCCATCCTGAAGTTGATAGAACATCCCCACGTTTTAAAGCTGCATGATGTTTACGAAAATAAAAAATATTTGTAGGTATTACTGGCTTTTGCCAGAGAAAGGGGAAGGAAGGGAGGGAGATCAGGGTTTTGGAGCTTGGTAACATTTCTAAAAGAATGAAACAGGTGTGTTTACATCCTCTGCTGGTTTCTGTGTGATATTTGATACTTGGATGAGGAATAAATACTCATTATTTCCCTGACTTTTTTTCATTTTCTTCTCTGTACTTTCATAGAATCATAGAATTGTTAAGGTTGGAAAATAAATCTAACATCATAGTCCAACCTAGTGCCACCATATTCACCACTAAAACAAGCCCCAAATATTTGCTATATCCAAATGTTTTTTGGACAGTTCTAGGGATGGTGATTCTATCATTTCCCTGCACAGGCTGTTTCAATGCCTGACCACCTTTCCAGTGAAGAACTTTTTCCTAATATCCAGTCCAAACCTCCCCTAGTGCAGCTTGAAGCCATTACCTCTTGTCCTGTCACTTGTTAACTGGTACAAAAGACTGACCCCCACCTGTCTACAACCTCCTTTGAGATAGTTGTAGAGAGGGATAAGGTCTCCCCTGAGCCTCCTTTTCTCCAGGCTAAACAACCCCAGCTCCTTCAGCTGCTCCTCATAAGACTTGTGCTCGAGACCCTTCATCAGCTCAGTTGTCCCTCTGTGGACATGTTCCAGCACCTCAATATCTTTCTTTGAATGAGCCTTGCTGTTTCTTTTCCTACTTAAAATGGAGGAGAGAGGACAAACCAATGTTTTCTATCAAACAGCAAGAGAGAATGAAGGTTTGTACCTGCAAGATCTGGAACCATTTTGAATCAAAGCTGTAACAGACTTACAGTGGATAATTTGGATAACTGCCTTTGACTAGTAGTCTTCATTGAAACCTTCAACTCTCACTAAAAGGTTTTTAAATTTTCCCCATCAATAACACTTTTTGGTCTTAACGGCCACTGAAGTCTCCTGATGGTTCTGCAATAACAGTTATGTAGCAAAGCTTTTTTTTTTAAGATCCCCCCCTCCCCTCCCCCGATCATTACCAGTGCCAGACAGGGATGTTGTCCACAGGCAATCATTTTAGCTGGATTTAGGGCACTAGATATGTTGGATTTGTTGTTAAACAAACAGAACACATTAATCTTGGCACAACAGGAAAAAAATCAATGTTCTCCAGATGGAAAATGGTGACCCAGTAGGGAACTGAGTGTTATTTGAAGCTCTTTAACAGGTTATTCCAAGTATAAGAGAGTGGTTAAAAAAAGATTAAACCGTTTTTAAAAGCCACCATCCTTTGGTGACCTGTTCTTAATGTCACAGCACAAGAAGGGAATGACTGTTTATCCAAAAGTGTGTTGAATGGAGGTAACAGTCCCTTATGGACTATTCAGCCAGTCTTGTTACTGAAGCAATGAATTCCTGTTCTGAGAAGCGAGGCCTCTCTGCCTAAGGGTTAGCTTAGTAGAGCAGGCAGTAATTTCTTTTGGATTCCCCACCCTCCTTTGGGGCAGAGCCTGCCATCCGCGGTGAAATGTGGTTGCCAGAAAGAGCTCATGCAGGCGCTGGATGGAGGCTGGCTCAGATGTTCTCGGAGCTGAATGCTGAATGCTCTGTCCTCAGTGGCATAAATGGTCATGGCTCCATGAAGCCCAGTTCTAACAAGCCTGCTCTGTGTGCAGAAGAATAGCAATGGAAAATCAGGCTTTACAGGGAGTAAGTTCTCCTTTAATCCTGAAAAGAGAGGCACCATTGGTAAGAGTACATTCTTCTGTATTTCGATTTAAAGGGGGGTAGGATGAGGCCCCAGGCTTTGTTTTGATTAAGATGGAGAAAATATTCTTCTTTGTAATCTTTGTTTGTTTCTGTGTTGTGTAATCTTATGTATACACACACTTGCATAAACACAGCGTACAGATGACGTGTTCTGGGTAGGTGTAGTATACCTGAGCAGTGGCAACAGTGTATGAATACATGAAGAAGAAAGGCCACGAGGGGATGTGTTTTAGAGGTGCTGGGGCTTTCTTCGTGCTCTGAATGCCTGTGAAGCCAGCAGCTGAGCTGAGCACTCCTTTGCTCCAAAAGACTTGGGGGCTATTTTTCTCCCTGTGAAAAATATCTACTGCTCAGAGCAGTGGGGATGGTGTTACACCATTATTTAAAAAAAAAATAGTCCGTTTCATGGCAGGAAAATAGCTTCCTGACAAAAATCACCTTGAAAAGGAAAGCATCCCATATCTTTAAGCTTATAAGAGAGTGGTTGGCTTCCATGGATATTGTGGCTTCCAAAAAGCGTTGGGCTCCAAAGCATGCTTTGCCAGTGACCATTTAGCCTTTAACAATCATTAAGTCTGCTTTGTGCTGTAGCTCCTCTGCCTGTAAGATTAAGCTGTCTGAATCCCCCTGAAAAGGCACCAAATCCCTCTGCTGAAAGACACTGACTCTGAAAGAACCAGTGACTGTTAATTATATTTCATTTTTTATTAGTCACTATTTTAAAGAAAAGGCACAATGCAAAGCTTCTGCCAAGCCTCTGTGTTCAAAATTAGAAACACCAGTGGCCTTGGATAAATTTGAGAGGTGGAAGAGAGTGCTTGTGGAGGGGTGAGGTGTTACAAGTGTGGGGGGACTGAGAAGTGTATATGCATATACTTTCCCAAATAATAAGACACGGTGACCTCTAGTTCTCACCAGAATCAAAAAAAAAGGATTGCTCTCTGGTTGTGGCAGCACCTTTCCATCATGAATGCCATCTCAGCAGTAACAGTAGTGGCATGGTTTCAGAGGAGCTCATGAATTATGGGTGATATTTCAGAAGCCAGAGACTAATCACAATGCAGCGCTGGGGAGTATTTCCTCGATAAATGTTAATTTCACAAATCATGTTTGACTTTTAGTTTATGATTTAATTTGTGACAAGGGGCTTTGGTTGAGCAGATTCCTAATGCAACCATGAATCAAATCCTTTTTCCACAGTTTATTTAACACTGAAAATGAGTTTTAAAAAATAATAATGAAAATCTTTTAGCATATGTGTGTTAGCCAAGCAGTCTTTTTCTGTTTGTTTTTTGCCAAGATGGTTGGTGAGATGGAGAAAGGTATGAGACCTAAGAGTCCAGCTCTTTATCCATCATTTTGAGTTGTCTTATTTAGTAAGACAGGGGACTACAGATCTAGGTGCGTGGGAGAAAACACAGCCACACCGAGGCTCTCTGTATACGTGCTGATGTACCACCTCAGATATACATTCTGTTGGCTAAACAAGCAATCTTATTGACAGTTGAATTATTTCATATTTGTTATATGATCACGCTAATGTCCTTCAATCGAGATTGAGAGTCCACAGTAATAGACAATTTAGAAATAGCTACAGACAATCACTGCCTCTCTCTCTCCCACCATATAATGTTAATAGACAAAACAGCCATGAAGGAGGATCATCCACTCATTTTAAAGATCAAGAATGAGTCAAAGTAGCCTGCTATGGGGAATGATTAGTGAGCTGCTAGTCTTTGTGTGCACCAGTTATTTTGACTAACAAAGCTCAGACAGGAATTTTAGGGAGATGTAAATCATAGAATCATCACAGAATGGGTTGCATATCGGTTGCAATCATCACAGAATGGGTTGCCATGGGCAGGGACATCTTTCTTTAGACCAGGTTGCTCAGAGCCCCATCCAACCTGACCTTGAACACTTCCAGGAATGGGGCATGTACTAATGAACTAAGGAAAGGAGCAAGGCATTAACAGATGATAAAGTTTTGGTGTTTTCTGTAATGCATATCCTTTGGTCAGATGGTTTCTGCATTACAAATGAACTGTGTGAACCTGGATGATGGTCCTGTTTTCTCTATGCTTTGTATAGAAGAGGTTTTTTCTGAATTGACCCTACAGAGAGTTTGTGTAGTTGTAGCAACTGGAGATGATGACAGAGTTCATAGCAGCACTACCACTGTGAATGAGCAGGAGGTTCTCATTAGCAGATTTCTTGGGGATTAAAGGAGAGGAAACATGTGAAGCACAGTCCTTTGAGAGTGAAGTGACTGGCTTGGATGTTTTCTATGAAGCAATCTTATGCTTTATTCTTAAATCTCTGATACGTATATTTTCTGCATTTTATTTACTATGTTTTATGCAGTACATTCAACTTTTCTTTTGATCATAGAAAAGCAATTGTTCCACTGTTGGAGGAGCTGTTAGCATGGCAAACTAAGTGCCATCATACAGTCCACAGTAGATAGAACTTCCCTTTCCAGATAAAGCTGATTGATACAGTTTTATTGCAGAACTCCCAACAGGGGTGGCATTATCTGTTTTGATCTCATTTTGTTAGCTATTTAGTTTAAATTGTCAGGGGTTTGGTGGGGAGAGGAAATAAAACAGAAAAAAGACATACTAGGATCACTCCATGCCCTTTTCTTTCAGATGTTTATACTAGTATTTCTCAACTTCCTTTCCATCAGTCTGTGTGTGTATATATATACATATATATATATGTAAATTTCTATTTATAGGTGCATACACATATTTGTGTATATACGTATATATTTATACTGATTAATTTTCAAATCTTCACACTTAGATTTCAAATTTTTAAATTTTGTGGCAGCATTTATTTTAAATCTCTATGTCATCCAACTTGATCAGGATTTTGAGCAAGAATCTGTTTTGAGAGGGGTGGACACCAGACTACTGTTCTCTGAAGTGTGCCATGCATTCATCAGCACCTTTTCCAAGTAGAAGTCCTTTTCTCATCATTCAGCAGTACAATGCTATCACTGGGCAAGCTCCCAAGCCTCATTGCAATGTGCATAAAACACCACCTCCTGATTTCAGAGGTGAAGGTGCATCACAATGAGCCAGGTAACAAAATTAAAATGTCCTCCTACCTGTACAAGACTCATGTTTCTGGCTTATACAAGATGAGCTGACAACACAAGTTGAAGACATACAAATCTGGTGGTGCCCGCAGAGGCCTTTGTGCTGCCAATCCTCTCCTGAAGGATTTTCTGTAATTCTGTTTATTTTTTTTTTTTTTGAAAACTAATTGTGAAGTGCCAGAAGATGCAAGAAAGAGAAAAAAAGCTTCTGTGTGTTCTTCTGTTAGTGGCAAGCCAAGACTTTGACATTCAATCCAGGGGAATCTGGAATCTAGGGAAACCTGTCTAAAGGCAGAAGGAGGGTTCAGAAAGTTGGAGCAGCTCCAAGGGCCCAGCACTGAAAATTAATTTTGTGGATATGCTTCTTGGCAGTCAGGTTGTGGGGTATCAGGTGCCGTGAATACAGAGAAAGAAAATAAAACAGGATTGGAAGGCAAAATGGCATTCTACCTGAGCCTTGATTGGAACTAAGAGAAATATTAGTAACCATCTACTTTGACTCCTTTTCTTCTGCTGTTGGCATGTTTTAGTACTGACTGGAATTACAAGCATGTGTAATCAAAGGAAAGCCAGTCAGCAGTAGGAGTGGAGGCAATGCATGCATTGAGTCCAGGGTGGCCTGGAGATGAAGAGCTGGATAGAAGCCAGGGAAAGGGGAGCAGGTGCTACACCAAGGACAGGTGTCAGCATTTGCAGGAGGGATGCCAGCCTGGCACAAAGCAGGGCTTGCACAGAGGTGGTGGTGATGATTAGTGCTACACCCTGCACAACACAGCCTTAATAAGCTCTACTCAACAGCCTGACTGTATCTTCTTTTCACTGATGTGTGCTTGGATACTATCTAGGACGTGATGCTGGGCTTGGGAGAAAACAGGCCCATAGTGGTGCAATTCTGTGACATGAGCAAGAGGAGATAGAGCTTGAGAGCTCCAGTGTATTCACATGCCGAACTTCCCTTTTAGACTTTGGTAGGCAATGTTAATGTGTATCTGGGCCCTAGTTGTTACAGCAAAGGCAACTTAGCTCTGAAGAATAAAACCCCAGAGTATACAGTCACTAGCAGAATTGCAGCAGTGACCTGATGGGTGTTGTCTCAGCTCTGGCCATCCTGTGCTGAGGATCCCTCTGGCTAGATCTATCCCATATCATGTGCCCAAATAGGATGGCTGCTGCAGTACCTTGGCATACATGACTTACACACCATGAAGGCTCTGCTCAAAACACCTTTCATCCCCAGTAAATCAAAGATACAGAGTGCAACAGCATAATCTCCCACTGCCTCTTTCCCCCAAAAGCCCTAGCCTGTTCATGTCCAAATGTAATGAGCAATCAAATATTATCTCCATTCAAACATGGAAACTAGAGTTAATATTGTCTTTTAGAAAAAAGAAATCTAATGCATGCATATTTTCTCGCAGGCAAGGAAAAAAATAAAAATAATATAGAGCTCCTGGCCCACTGCCAAGCTAGGGTTTAAAAATTCATGCCTGCCATAAGAATTTATATAACTTCTGAATAATTTATAGACCGTGCCAATAACAAGGGGCTTAATATCTGATAGAGATTATTTAATCAATAGAAAACAGTGCAGAGAAAAGCCGTCAAAGGACTACAGAGCATGTCAGCCTGGGCTGGGCAACTTTTAACCTCTTCCCTGCTACACATATGTTCAATCGTATATATATATGGAAGGACATTTTGCAAGTAGGGTGGTGGCATGGAAGAGGAATCACCAGGTCTTTTTAGTTCTAGAGGCTTTTCTTTGTCTGTCTGCTATTTCAGACTGGTACCTGGCTGTTTCACCAGAGCTTGGAAGTGTAGTGAGCTTTCTAGCTCTCAGCTGAATTGGTCAAAAGCAGTAGGTAGTTTCTTGTGAATAATCTGCCAGAATTATGGGTTACCATGAGGTGGTCCAGAGTTCATCAAGGTTGGTGGCAGTGCCTAGCCCATACCATTTGTGGTGCAGACATTTCCTTTTGTGGCCAAATTTCAAGAGGGTTTTACAGCTGTGGCTGTAAACATAGGGACAGAAGAGAACTAAAGACTTATCTGTCTTTATGAATGAGATTCCTACCTGACTAGTAATTGCTTAGACATCTGCATCAAATCCAAAGTATCTTGATCCATGCCATGTTCCACAGTTTCAGGATTATGCTCATGATTTTCATTTAATAATTAACTATTAAGTAATAGAGTAGTTGAGCTTCTCAGCAAGTGTGGTCATTTCATGGTATGTCCTATCCATGGGCATCACAAAATAGTAAACTCTTGAGTACAGAGGAAGCAAGCATCTGTTTATTTGATGTTTCATGTCTCTTGTGTCTCATGTCTCATGTGTGTCTCTTTCTATATAACTGCATCTGGGTTTTGCATCTTGCTGGAGTGCATGCCTGAAGTTGTGCATCTTAAAAACTAGCCCATGCCACATGGATATCTAGTCTAATTCTGGCTTAGTAGGACATCACCCACTGGTGTGTGATGGTACCCAGTGGTAGAAGACCAACCTAGTTTATGTTTAAGCGAGGTTGTGTGTTATATATGTAAATGACTTACCATTTGATAAAAAATAAATTATTAACTGATTCCCTAGCTATTTGCAAGCACTGATAAACAAACTTTCTATTGCCTGACCAAAACAAGAAACTGCATGAATTGACTACCATTCCTAGAGCATCAGAGAATGTTTCTTGGTAGTCTTATTTTTTGTACTTATAATACTTAGCTGAAATCATTTGTGTTTCAGCATGAGGTTTCATCTAGAATTCTCTCACCATTTAACACTTTTATAATAATAAATATATTTCTATTGCCCCAGAGGACCTAATCGTTTTAGCTGTGAATGTCGTGTAAATAGTCCTGACACAACAAGAGCTGCATACCTACATGGGGATATGTAGTGATGAGCTGCTTCAGGCAATCCATCTGGCAAGAATTTTAGTATTTAAAACTATTTTTGCTAATGGCTAAGAGACAGTTTTTCATTCTTTACAGATTTGGTGTATTCGTTTGGGGATTTTTTCTTATTTTGTCAATGTCTGATAGTGCATGGTCCTGGTGTTCTCTGTGCCAGTTAGTCTTTCTTTAACATCGTTTTTCCAGGCATTGCTCAGAGCCAGCCTGTTTCTTTAGTTACAGTCCTGATTTGGAGGTAGCATGTAGCTCCCTTGCCTCAGTGAGAGGTCTGTGAGTTATTCCTCAAAGCTCTCTAAGGCTTGGGCAAAGGCCCTTTTAACAAATGGTAGCACTCATGTCTCAATGGAAAGGAGAAGTAATCACAGAAAATGTCTTTCTTGCCATTTTAAGTGGTGTCTTCGTAGTACTGTAGTGCAACAGTACTGCTCATGGAGAAGTCTTTGGTGTGCTGGCACTGGACAAGGATGGGACAAAACCAACTTACAATCCAAAACACAAACCAACTGTTGTGAAGGGGAAGTCCAAGCTGCTGTCAAACATCACAGGAGAGAACAGTCTTGATGAAGGAGCTGAAGAAAAACAATGATGTAGCTCTGTCATTAACACTGATGTGCTTCTAAGTGCGGAAGGGGTAGCACAGAATTGTTGGCCTGGATATTAAAGAAGTGCATGATGGAACTGGCTTTGAAGGCTTGTCAGAAACAAAACTCAACCATAAAGGCCGCAGAAGAAATCCTAGATTGGTTACAGAAAGGGCTACAAGGTATCTAGAAATTAAGGAAGCTAGTTCATATTAGATAAAATATTAAAAAAAGGGGAACGATGCAGGCATGGAAAGAGTGGTCAAAGGGGAAAGCTAAGAAAATGGTACTTCAGTGGTGGTCTGATAGATACTTTGTATTACAGAAAGTGGAGCCAGAATGTGTTCATCAAAGGTACAAGGGTGAATTAATTTAGATACAAGATATCTAGCTGAAATTAGACATGAAACTTCAGCTATGTGGATGGATTGGAAAACCATTATCTTAGAGGTATAATAAAACATCTGAAACATACCAGTACTGCCAGGGTGTAGGGACCTGAAGAAGGCCTGAGTCAAAGGTGACACCCACACTACAAGCCTGAATTGTAATCAAATGAACAGTGTTGTCCCAAGGGATAGAGAAAGGAAGAAGTGTAATGGGGAGGTGAGGCTAAGAACTTTATTTTATCCTTTTTGTGTTTGAGCTGATGATAGGACAGCCAAAGATTTTTAAGATGAAGACCAGCATCTTAGTTTACTGAGGAGAAAAGGGGAAAAAACATACTGATTTTTTTCTCTGAGTGTCTAAATTTGCAAATGTGAAACTGGTAGGCTGTCACATCTTGTGATCCCCACAATACAGGCAAGCTGAGGTAATGAGAAGGAGAGGCACAATGCTTTTTTGTTAAATTTCTAGTCTAAGCTATAGAATGAGCCACATTTAAACATGGGGTGGCTACTGTGAATTACAGAGGTCTGGAGTCTGTGCTGGTTCCTGGCATAGCTAGAATGTGAGGTGCATAAAGGTAGTTTAATAGCACATTTCTCCAAATTCATCTTGACTACTCCATGTCTTCCACATGCAGAAATCATCCCTCCTTTGCTGTATTTTTAAGTTTTTGTTATTCTTTACTGTTTTGGTTCCTGAAAGTATAAATAAAATGAACCAAAAAGATAGAAAAGAGCCTAGGATTATACTAAGCTTATTTTTATAAACTGCATGCAGATTTCTGATACGATACACAGTGGGTCATTTGAGGTTAGGAATTCAGAATCTTTTATTGAGGAGGTGATGATGATGGGATGCAGAGGGAGAAATGGCAAAGAGAATAGAATGCTGCTGGATGCAATCTCTCTGTTCATCTCCAATAGACAAAATTATTCTTGTATTTAGTATTCAGCTTCTTTGTTTTTAAAGACCCAAGTTTTTTCTCTTTCAAGCTCTGAAACTTAGAGATTTTTAGTTTCATGTCTTGGCTTGTAGCAGGGACATGAGATATTAAATGCAAGATGTGGACCTTGGTGTCTTTATGAAAGCAAGCTGTGGCCTGTGAAAATATTTGCAGCCTCATAAAAAATATGTCTAGTGAGGAAAAGTAATCTTGGTGGTGAGGACAGCATGGAATAAAAGGCACAAGGGACCACAGGTGCTAATCCCAGCTCTGATACTGGGTAACTGTACCCTGGACAAGTCACTTTGTTTCAGTTCCCTATCGGTAAAGAACAAGAGGTTAATGCTTGTTAATACTTGCTTCTCTCATGTGAAATGCAAAGATTAAAAGAGTTGCTGTGCGTCCAGAGCATCCAACGTGTGAGAGCTAAGTGCTCTTACAGAGTCTTCTGTCCTAATATAGATCCTCTCTGTATTATCCTAGCACCCAGTGTGCATGCTGCCAGCCAGAGGCTAGATCTTTCCTTTCCTTGAACCTCTTTGCAATGGCTTAGGGAGCAGGTTTTCTTATGTTTTTACAATGTGAAGATTGATGTTGTCAATCTTACATAAACAGGATAAAAGAAAAAAAAAGCCTCATTCACAAATAAGTTGCAAATGTGAACTCAGAAATCTTAGCTGCAACATAGCCATGTAGTACTTGTGGGATGATCGCTACAGCATTTATTTCTTGCACTCAGCCACTGAGGAATGTGTTTGTCATCCTTCTCACTCACGTCACATTGGGGGCTTTGTCAGATCAGAATACATCGTCACTGTGCTTCTCTGTGTCCCTTGACTTGTCATAGGCACAAATCTTTTTCAAATCCTCTCCCCTGTTCATTTCCATTATTGTATCTGGTGCTTCTAGGTGGAAAGCAAAAGATGAATAACCTTGTAAATGCTCCCTGTCTTTCAATTTGTTTTATTTTTCATACAACGTGTCAGTGCGTTTTTGTTGAGTGTTTTTAATAAGATGAAGTTGATGAAAATAAATTGCTTTGCAGTTCCTGCTGTGTGTGACAGAAATGCTGGGTCTGTAATTTTCAAAAACTGTGCATTTGAAACCAGTGTAGGGGGTGTTCTATATGCCTGTAACAGCAATCATCTTTCTAAGATACCTCCCAGAAAAAGGAAGTAGACAGCAATTTGATTTTTGGGGGCAAGATGCACTGCTGTATTCACCTTTGAGAAAGGGAGCAGTCAAAAAGAATTTTAGGATTGATTCTTTGCCAAGCTTGGATCTGCCATATTGGATAAATAGCCAGATCTGTCTCTAATACGCAACAGAGAATGAATTATATAGCAAACCCTCTTACCAGATTGTCTGCTAGCCAAGGCTTAGAAAGCAAGGACTGAGACCTGACAATGTGGACACCTCAATGTCTATGGCTACTGCATATCGCCTTTCTTCTGAGCATTTCAATGACTTGCTCAAAAAATGTACTGTGGATAAACAGTGATCTCCAAATTACCAAGGTGTACTCAGTAGACAGTCTGGTAACTACTCATCTGTCTTAGAGAGAAGATAATATATTCTAAATATATTCCAAATGTGATTTTCAAGTTAAGATTTTTTTTTTTTACTCATTTTAATGAAAGGAGAAAAAAAGTCCGTATTACTTTAGTTCTTGTAAATGTTTCTATTTTCATCAAAAATGGAGAAAATTTGAATTCCCTAAAGTTTATTCCCTAAAGTGGATTGTTGTCCACTTGTTATGCTTTTTTAGCACTTATTTAGCTGGCAAGACAATATTAATGTCTGCCTTAGTCCAGTTTTGCTGCACTTCTGTAAGGCAGGGACACACTTTATCCATATGTTAGCCTGGGAACTGACACACGGAAGTCACACAGGAGCTGATAATTAACCAGGAGCTCAGCTCCCACTTTTGCAACTTCAAAGCTAATGTCATTATCATTAAGTCAATTTTACTTTCCTCAGAACTGCTTTTAGTCCTTCTACTGTCCTATTGTTTTAAAATGTTGAAAACAGGAATAATTAAGACCCCAAATTGATATTGATCTTCTTCATGTTCCATTTCAAAATCAGAAATTTCCTTGGAGATTATGCTGGTTGGGGTACAGAAAAGACAGTTTCCTGGAATAATTATTTTCCATTGTCCACTCAAATTTGAAGAGCTGGATTAAAGCTGGCAGTAAAACTATCCTGCTGTAAAGCAGAGGATCATACTGCACATACAGTTTATCCTGGTCTGCTGTGTTGTTGGGAGGCAGGGACTAAGTAGTACACTCAAAATTTGGAAAAAATAGCTAATCCTGTTTGCAAGTTTTCTGGTGATGTCTCACAGACCAACTGCCAAAGGTGTGAATCCACTCTTCACCTTTACATTGTTGCTTTACAAAAACCACCTGTCAGATCACATCCCTTGCCATGCAACCCTGAAACTCACTTCAAGGGCATTAGGCAGTAAGGGAGGAGTACTGATTTCTGTCTCTCTTACAGGGTTTGAACAAGCTAACAGAGCCAGAGAACAAAAGTGATATTTCAGTAAAAATAAAACAATTAATTGTTTATACTTGTAACTTCAGATTCTGGGTAAATTATCTCACTCTGCAATTTCTTCATCCTGTATTAAAATAATATGTCCCAGGCAAAAAAAAAGCAAGGAGGCACCAGTCCACAAAATCACAATGGAGATGGAAAAAGTTCATGGAGGTTTCAAGCAATCCTCTTGCTTAGTTCGTATTATATCTGGGGGTTTTTCAGTGGTTCAGTGGTTCATTGGATGGTGTTCCTGCCACTTCCCTGGAAAAATTGTTTCATTCCCACTATTAGACAACATTTCCAGAGATTTATGCTATTTTCCTCTGCTTGGCTGCCTTTCATTTCCCCTACTTACAACAACAAGTTGGTCCACCCATGGCAAGTTCTTTCCTTCCGGAAGGTTTCACTCTTCATTCTGTGACTGCCAGGAGAGCTGTATGAGTTTCCTCTCTTGCTCGTAGGCCTCCTTTGTACGGCATTTATTCAGTGTGTGTCACATTTTTCACATGTGAGTTGCAAGGACAGGAAGCAACTCCAGCAAATCACTGCTGTTCAGCAGCAAAAGCTGAAGCTTTTATGTATGCTGCACATATGTAGTTCTTTTTTTTTTTCCCATAATTTACATTGTTACCTTTTTTTTAATTCACTCTAATTTGTTGACATCTGTCTGGTTCCGTCTGAGTGCAGCTTTGCTATGGCTGTTTCATAAAAGAACTCTCAGCTTGGTTAAAGGACCTGAGGCTTCCTGCTACACAGTCTTACTCCACTATAGCTTTAAGAGCTGCTGTGGAAGCTTATACCTGGTTATTCTCTTCTTCCCCTCCTCGTCTTTTGAGTAATTAGTTTCCTGATTATCCCTTACTATGACACTGGACACTGAATCCAACAGTGGCAGGTCTGAAGTTTGCAGAACTCCTGTTAAAAATACTAATCACTTCTGATTTTAAAATTCTGCTTCTCTTCTACTGTTATTTCTGGAAGTGTTCTCCTTGATCACATATAAATAGAAGTGTTTGTATATAACTATGTGAATGTGAGGGGGTTGGTATGATCACGTACTTACAAAATCCTGGCTTTGTTATTTTCTAGGTATTTGGTGCTAGAACATGTGTCAGGTGGGGAGCTCTTTGACTATCTCGTAAAAAAGGGAAGATTGACACCAAAAGAAGCCAGGAAGTTCTTCCGACAAATCATCTCTGCTTTAGACTTCTGCCATAGTCATTCAATATGGTGAGTACAGCCATTTCCAATGGGAGTTACCTGTAATGTAAAAGCACAAAATGAAGGGATCTTATCTTGATGCTTTTACTTACTAATAAGTAACTGATGTTGTAAGGCTCTAAAAGCATTGGGTAAAATGCTGATATATTTTTTAATTCTTGGCCATCAATGAGGCAGTATACCAGTCACAGATAAACTTTTCATGGAGAAGACTGTCTGTCATTTTTCACTGGAGGAGAATTCATTCACAGGGAATGCTTTAAACAGGAAAACCAAGGAAAACCAGTTTCATTTCCATAATTTTTGGGGCACTTACTAATAACTAAGAATTACATGCACTATATCAAAATGAATCCCTGAAGAAACCTGGGACAATTGCAAATACAGCAAAGTCATTTTATGGTTTCCTTGAGTTTTTGAAAACCTGCTGGCTTTTGGCAACCTTCACTGAGTCCCTTCTGGGCATTTGAGTCACCATTGCCTTTAATTTCCTTTCCAGTAGGAAAGAATTTTCTTATACTTCCTAACTCCATCATATTATTTAACCATCCTTTAACCTGTGATTTGAGGTGGTGTTTTAAATTGAACCAGTTTCTCCTTCATCTCCAATAAGTTTAGAAAATTTAAATTATACTGAAATCAAGTTGTTGTAATCAGTCTGAGCACAAGAGTTTCTGTAAAGCTGCTGACCCATAACTGCCTGCTTCTTGCTCTCATAAATGCAGCTCCTTGCATTTAGATTGGCTGGGGGAGGACATTTACATTATGTCTGCACGGCTGCTTCTCCATAGCCACAGCCAGCCATACATCCCCCACTCCAGGAGACCAAGGGCCACTGATAGATACTGCAGTAGCTGGATTTGCATAATCACTGTTTGGTTACTTGTCAGTGGCCATACAGGGATTTTCTGTACCCCCAGTTCTGTGCTAAAAACTCACAAACCAGATGGTCACATCATAAATGGCTACAGTAAAAATGGATGCTTAAATATTTAACTTGCTTTTCTAGGCTCCCCCCATCTCTGACTCACTTCAATAAGAAATAGTAGTCTGAAAGAAAGCATATTTCTAAATGGAAAGGGAAAGAAGAGCCTTTCTTGAGGATATATTAGAAGACGTACCTGTTAGCAGAAGAGGCAGTTCAAAGGTGGTAGATCTGGGTGAGAAGGTCCTGAGGACAATGTCTGTCAGATACAGACAGGGTTAAAAGAGTCAGAGAAACTCCCAGAGAAGCCAAGAGCAGGTTGCATGCCCTAAACTAGAGGATCTAAGTTTTCTGTGTTGGCAGAGATGTCTGACCGGTTTTATTCTGTGAATTCCACAATTTTTCCTCCCTGCTCATCAACTGCACTGAGTGACCATGACCTTCTTAGAACCAGTATACAACCTTGGCAGGTTGCAGAGCTGTTATTTTTTATGTACACTGGGCAGTGCAGCCACTGGTGGATTGCACGCATACATGTTTCTGTTCCCGAGTTGGCTTAATACTTAGAGATCCAATCCAAGACTCAAAAATGTTTAAGTGCAACTGAAATTATTTACTCTTCCACATGAATATTCCAGAGAAATCTGCATCTCCATTGGAATAGAATTTTCTATTAAAGAATGCATATATGCACATACATGCTAGTCCTTTGGGCTTGTGAGGGATACCTCTTGATCTGGCAGACTTTAATAAACTGAGTGAGGATCGTGGTGAGGCTGTCAGACAGAGAGACAAGCACCTCTGCAGGTTTAACAACAGGTGAAGTTTTCAAGACAGAGTGCATGTCTTCCTCTATTAAACATATTGGATTGTGGGCAGAAGTCTCATTTATAAGTAAATCCTCTGCCTCCTTGCTAACTCCCACCCGACTACCATCTAGTGCTGGGTAAGTTAGCAGTAAATCATAAGCTCTCCCTCCAGGTCACTGTGAGACTGATGTGGTCTGTGTTATATTAGATTCTGTGTTGTATTCTGGACAGTTATCAGAAAATCAGAGCATGCATAAATATATCTGTGTGCATGTCTGTGAGTATAAAAGTTAATGTGCTTTCCTAAGCAATGAAGCCTGACCTTGTCCTGTCGTGGGGCAGTGAAATGACAAATCATCTCATCAGCCAAGTTACCCGGTTATGACCACGTTGAAAAATGAAGGCTTCTGCTTTGGTTAATGACTAAATGTGGGTGCTTCTAACCTACTGGCAGGATAGATTGATAGCCTGGTGTCCCCAGCCCCATATCATTGCCCCCCACCTTCTTCCCATACCTGCCAAAACACTGTGAAATACCTGTGGCTTACTTTCACAGCAGTATGTAACCACATTCAGCATTCCCTGCTGAAAACCCATTGACACACCAGGATTCCTGGATCAAAGATTCAGAAAGGATTCCTCAATCCTCCCATCAGTACAAGGCTTCTGCTGCTACTGTGTGGAGAGATTGCCTCTGCGATGTGTTTTCAAACAAGCAGCTGAGGAAAGGAAGAATGGATGTGGAGCTCGAGTCTGTTTGTGTGTTGTTTTAAAAATGTGTGTGCTCTCTGTTCTGGTTTCATTAACTGGAAACAGTGGGGGAATATTTTATGTACCTCACTCCGTGGTGCAGTCACTTGTGGGCTGTTGTGGTACGGGTTGGCCATGGGGGAACGCTTATAGGTACCCCACTGTAGGGTCCTCTAAGGACTTTAGTGCGTACATAGCACTGTGCCACTCTAGGGACCCACAGGCGACCGTGCAGCGAGCAGACAGCACCGTGCAGAGGCACCACGTGGGACCCTGCGTTACCTCGCTGCTTTGCCTGAGCTGGCAAGCCAAGCAGTTAGCTCAGTGATGCAGCATTATTGCTTCTCCTTCCAGCCCTTCTCTGTGCTGGCTCCGAGGGCTCTGCACCGTGCTGCAGTGCCTGGAGCAGACGCGCTCAGCAGTGCTGCAGGGAATGGCAGAGGAGCCTGAGCTTACTCGGGCATCGGTGAAGGCCCGTCCGAGCCTGGGAAGTTTTCTTTGGACAGAAGTGATGATGTTTTTTCCCCAGCTGCCATTCACCCAGTTCTGGGTGTCTACTCTCCTAAATTCAGAGCCCTTAAGATACTTCCGCTGGGTGCCCCAAATCAATAGTCCCTTTTGAACGTCCTGCCTCCGTATTGTGGGACAGCTCTTGGCTAATTCTGTGCCGACTATATTTTCTGTCGGAAACAATGCGGGAGCACGTATCGGGGTAGGTCACAAATCCTTGCTTTCCTCGGGGAAAGGTCTCTTTCATGTGGACGGAGGGACTGCTGCAGCGGCGGGCGGGAGCGGGCGGGAGGGCGGCGGGTGCCTCATTGGCTGGGCGTGACATCACCGGCGGGAGCTGGGATTGGCGCCGCGTCCTCCCCGCCTTGGGCTCCTGCTTTGGTCCGGCTCGTATTTGGTGTCTGTATCTCTCAAGCTGACAAATAAAAATATGATTACAGAAAATGCCCCGTGGCAAACCTTATTATGGCTTCAGAGATAACAGATAATGCCAATTACTGCGCAGGGCAGTGGTGACATTGAGAGGAAATCCCCTGCGGTAATGAGCAGTGAGGTGATTATTTCATTTTATTTTTATTTTGGTTGCGTTTCATTTTGTGGTTTTTTTTTCCCTGAGCATGCACAAGAGGGGTTAAGGCAGGTTCTTTATGAATATTGATAAATGACAATTATAAGGGCCCTTTCTCCTTTCATTGCCCGGGGCTGTGCTTGTTTGAGCGCACACAAGGAAGGCTCTCGCTCAAGTGTGTCTGTATGTGCATGCGTAGGCATGGGGGTGTGTGACTTAAAGAGCTGAGGCAATAAATAAGAGCTTTGTTTGACTTTGTCTTGTGTTCTTCCCGTCAGTGCAGTGAGGGAAAAGCTCCTCATAAAATAACGCATCAAGATTTCACAGTAGTAGTGCCAAAATCCGGTATATTCCTGCAGGCAGGAGCTGCAGAGCACTGTCAGTAAGGGAAGCGTGCTTTTAGGGAGAAATCTGGGGTGTCTCTGAGAAACAGAAAAAGCTGAAGAATGCCAGGTGCCATGTTCTGTCAGATAGTGACACCCTCCCCATGACTCCTTGCTCCATAAGGAGCATGCTGTGATGTTTTGCAGGGAGAGTCTGTCAAATGCTGAATACTGCAGCAGTTAGACACTTTGAAATCATGACTCAAGGCCTCCAAATGTGAAACTGGTCTAAAAAATTAGGAATTTAATAAGGTTGGTTGCTGGTTTGGGTTTTTTGTCATCCTTAAGTCCTTAGGTTTTCAAGTTTTCTTTCAGGCTATCAGAAGTGAGAAACGTACATTTTTCCCCTGTTGAGAGCAGATATTCACCAATCATTATCCAAATCCAGGAGTTTCAGATCTGTGATCAGGACTCACTATTAAACACTAAGGAATTTTCAGATATCCCTTGTACAGGGAATCGGAGAAAACCCAGCAAGTAGAGCAGCTGTAATGCCACAGGCAGAGTTACCAGCTCAGCTAAAGTCAGAGAACATGTATTTTTGTAAGTTTATTTCTTTATATAAGCCACTGGAAACTCAAAAATGGCATAGTCTTAATGTAAGCATAACCAGGTAACATTCTTTGGCAAGTACAGCCGTAGTGATCAGACCTGACAGACTGTTCTTTGAAATATATTAATATATGTTTTGAGGAGAGGTTGGTAGGGAAAAGCAATCTATTTTAATAGATTAATGGAAATAATTGCTAAAAAAGCAAGCAATATTTTGTGCATACAAATCCTTCCTCAGGACTTCTGATATGTTTATAGATGTTGTCCTTTTTCCTAGCTATAATTATATTTATTTGTTCTGCAGAATTCTGTGAAAACTTACTTAATTTGAGCATAGCAACCATGGCCATAAACAAAGATTCTTCTGTAGGTAGATAACAATTTACGTGTTTGGATCTGATTTGCAGGAGCAAGAGAAGATTAAAGGCTTTTTCTGCTCATGAAATTTAAAATAATGCTTCTCATACTATTAATTGTTACTGATAAAGTATTTGCATCACATTAGGCGCTTTAAGAGGCATAGTGAAGAACAATTATTCTGTGGTCTGGCCCCACTGGGAGTTTGGGGTCAGTAAGAAAAGCATTTGCAAAGTAGCCAACAATTTGATTAGTACAAATGACCTGCAACTACTCCAATTAAGAGGTTTCCTGGGTTAGAAATCTGTGACCTCCAGCGAGTTGTCATAGAAACCAATATGAACATTTAATCTCAAAAATCACTTTAAAATAATGGCTTAGTTTGTCATCTTGTGCCAGGTGACATAACTCATTTGAATCCAAGATCTAGAGTCTGTCCCTACACCAAAATTCTTCTGACAGCCCTGGGTGACAGGCAGAGTGTTTTATTTCAGGGTTTTTTTTGTATGCTGCAATTGCTGCAGTACAGACACGGGGATATTCCCAGAGCAGGAGGATGGACTAGAAAGGCAATAGAGGGAACTAGAGGAACTGTCTGAACAGCATCTCTGGCAGTGACTAGAAAGCAAGGGCAGCCAGTGGGTAAGTGGGAAGCTGGAACATGTTAATGCGTATATGTGCCTTTTATTTTCTATGTACCACCTCCAAGAATGGTGCATTTCCATGGGACAGTTTTTTTCAGAGCTCTCTCTGAATCCATCTTATGCTGCAAGGATATTGTAAGGCCTTTGTTGTAAAAGAGGGATGTTGCGAAGAGTCTGACAGTGTGTGTGCTTCCCCATCATGGATTGTTTATTGGCTTCCTTTCATTCACACGCTGTCCCTTCAAAACCCTGCTGGATGTCAGCCTCTGAGACCAACTTCTGGCATTGCTGTCTTGGTTGAGAAACTCTGGGAATCTTTGGCCACTATGGATCAAGGTTACACTGACATCTTTTCCAGTGCTGCATTTTTTGGTCATATTCTTTCTCAGCATATGCAAGGGTCAGTTGGAGAGTTTGCTGTGTTTGTCAGTAAAGAAGCTGCTTTCTTCTCTTCTGGTTTTCCAACCATGTGATAAGGCCCCTACAGCTTTAGAGCCTTTAGAACAACGAAAGGGTAACGAGTCCTCTGTTCACCTGCAGAGAGAAGTGTTGATGCAGTCGTATAAGACATGGAGAGCCACAGAGATCAGCTGGAATGGGACCAAATTAAATGCATTTACTCTGCACTGTTCCATTAATGCCAAGTAATTACCACATACACTGGGATTTTTGTTTTGTTTTGTTTCATTTTGGCACAAGAAGATTCTTTTCAAATGTGAATGCATTAGGCAGTCCAGGCTGCTGCACTCTTAGGTAAATTGTAACAAGCCTTCCCTATTCCCATATGTTCCTCTCCCTTCCCTCTGGCATTTGAAAAGCAGGCAATACAAAGATGGGAAATGCAAATGCAGAGAGAAAGTCTCTTTCCCAGTGGCAGTGATGCTGGTTCTGCCACTCTGGAGCAAACTCTTGGCCTGACTTCTATCCCCAGGATCCTGCCTTGGCAAATTCAAAGTGATCCAAAGGTGGATATCAGAGAAATGTTCCAGCTAGAAGAGAATTTTCATTGGGGCATACAATTCTCTTGTGGTTGAATGTGCAAGTACTGCCTGATCCCACTGGCACTCTGATTTCTGAGACCAGTGCTGCCAAAATACAAAAACCGTGCTCAGGCTGCCATGAAACTCGTATGCTAACCATCCATACTGGGCACTAAGGACTGTGTTGAAAGAGGGATGGAAAGGGGTCAGAGAGATACAAAACTGCTGTATAGCAGTTCTTGTATTTTGGAGCCCAGGCAGCAATATAGTGAAGAGCTGATAATTTTCTTGGCTTTACTTTGATAAGCATCTGGAAGAAAACTAAAAAAACACTACTCTAGTTTTTCTTTCACACATATTATCCCAGTCCCACAAATCCCTAGATCCCAACTTAAGGCTTTCAAAATGCTCAGTGGGAGATGGGTCAGGCCCTCTGCCTAAAGACCTTCATCAGCCCATGTAGACTGATCATTCATGGAAAAGCACCGCACAGCACAGTGAGGTGCAGCTTACCCCGTGTTTTGAATGTCATTTTCCCACTTCGCTTCTCCCCCAAAACCCAGGCCTAAAACCATGTAGTGGATCCCAGCTCATGGGAAGGCAGGATGAAATGGGGAGGAGGCTCATTTCCACTAGTGAATGTTGTACTAATTTCCAAAGGCATTCTTCCCATTCCCATTCTTCCCATTCTCTTCCTCACGGTAGTCTGGGAGTGGGGCTGGTTCAGTGTTCACATACATTGTGCTCCAGCCAGGGCCTGTGGCTGATCTGCCAAGGCTGGAGGCTTTGAATCATGGAGGGGAAAGCATTTTTACATTTCTTTTAGCTTTACCAGTTTCCTGAAATAAGATGTTTTGGTGTGAGCATGCATCTAGGCTGGAGAAACTCTTGTGGATGACCTGTGCTTAGGTCGTGCTCCACCTTGGTCATTCCTACATGTTTTCTCTCTTCTCTCTCTAAAGAAGCTGCACAATTTTAGGAAAAGCAAAGAATTTCAATTTTTAGGTACAAAAGTCATGTGTCAACAGTATGCCTGCTATAGACTGAATATATATATGAATCATATCAGAACATGGAGTGCACAGTGGAACAAGCACAGGCAGCAGCACCCTCAACTTCTATACCTTGTATCAGTTCAGCAGTCAGCCAGGAGCTGTTGCCAAGACTGAAAAACGACTATAGCCACTGAAAAACTATGCACATTAGAAGGACACACACTCAGCTTGAGCTGTGGAGAGGTTTCTTGTTTCATAGCATCAAACAAGGAGCATTCACTTTACAGGGAGCTGTTACTGGCCCCTGAGCACTGGTCCTCAGACAGGGAAAATTCAGCACATCACCCTCATTGGGTAAGGTCTCCCCAGCACTCCATCAGTGAAAGCAGTTGTAAGATGAGAACTGTCCAGGATGTCTGCTGGAGGAAAAATTGAATCACACACTACTGTCTCATTAGCTTTCCTAGCTTGCTTTAGACTTTTGAGCTCTTCACTGCATTTCACTAGCAGAACTGAAAATTGAGTATGTTAAACTTTGGCAGATGTTGATGATCTTGCTTTTGTCCAGGACTGCTGTCCTTGATAATGGCAATCAGGGGTTCTTTTCCTGGCCATTGACTGGTCATTCACTTCCTCTGAAGCCTTTCCTGATTACTTATCTCCTGCATTTTTTGTCAACTAGTTATGACTATCTTGATAGTTAATAGCTAATAAGTGTTCTGTCTCCAGTTACCTTGAAACTCGGATTTCTATGAGAAAGATAAATTTGCTAAAGCACCTTTTGGATTTTCAGATGAAAATATGCACAAATCTGAATCATACAGGGAAGGAGTCATAGGTCTCAGTGATAAGGTAAATGATCACTAACTGCTTTGAATGTGCACTGTTTTGTTAGAAGTCTCCTTTGGAAATAATTGTTACAGTCCCCAGGTGTCCTATTACAGTATGCTCTGGTTTTACACAGAATTGACCTGCATTATTTACAAGTTGTCTCTAACTGATCATTCCAGACTTCTCTTCAGATCAGAACATCTAATTTCCAAGACATTGTTGTGATGCTCATGTTTCTCTGAGAGGGTATTGACTGTCTTTCTTTACATGAATATAGAGGTAGAATTACATTTGCTTGCGTGAGAAGTGCTAGAGGAATGTCTTTAGAAGTGAAAAGGAAATGGCAGGAAGATAAGGCTACCTTCCATGATGGGTGTCACTTCACTATTCTGATGCTGGTTCTTTTGGAGTTCAGTTTCTGGTCAGGGTAACTGCTTTTAGTGAACCATTGTTGCCAATGAGTGTTGTTTGCCCAATACTTGCACATTGTTGGCTCTCCCTTTCCCACAGCTTTGTGTTCTGACTGTCCACCAAGACTGGCCTGTTCCAACTGTTTGAGTGCTCCTATTTGGATCTTCTGTTAGCAAGACATCAGAGACTCATTTTGCCTACTCATAAGTATAAATAAGAAAAGAGCTTTTTCTTCAGTCTGCCCAAAGTGCTTCCCTCATCTCTGTGACTTTTCAAGAGTTGCAAATAAAAAGAAACAGAAAGCAAAGTCATCGCAAATTTTGTGCAAGATCTTTGTCTTTGGATACAAAATCAAGTGAATATAATAGTTGTACAAAAGCACCCAAGTACTAAGAAGCAAACATGGGGGCACAGTGGTGTTGGCTGTAAGTAATGGAGATTGATAAATTAGTCAATATATGATACTTCTGATTTAGAGCCATCCTGAAGATCATGGTTGCCTGGCTCTTCCCATGTTGCCAAATAATAAGAGAATTGAGCTTTGATGGAATGGAGGGAATACTCTCCCTTCCTTCCCACTGCTGACACCCTCAGTTATAAACAGTGCTGTGTTGAAGTGATTTCTTCATCAAAATTATTTACCCAAAATTATTTCAAAGCCGTATGCCTATGTAAACTAATACTACTGAGGGCTTTTTGCAGTAGCGTTTACATCAATAGTTTTTTTTCTCTAGATATCATACATTTTTTCTTGTCATTGACAGAATATAGTGATGGTGTTGCTTCCTACCGTAAGGAGCTGGCATATCATAGAGTATATCAGCCCTAAATCCAAGCCGAAAATCTTCTCCTTCCCTTGGTTTCTCCCTCATACTCTGTTGGTATCACTGGAAGTTGAAGATGTTCATTTCCTGTCAGGGGACTGCAGGCATTGCATTCATCAGGAGTGGGCATCAGGGATACAGTCTAGAATTGCATTCCTCAGGATTGGGCATCAGGGATACAGTCTAGAATACTACAAAGACTGTATCTGGAATATGTGTGTTCTCCTGCCTGGGACAGGAAATAAAACTAAATCAGTTAAAATATAACAGGTTGGATGCTATTCTGGATAAAGAACAAGTTTCAGAGTGGGAAAGCTGTTGTGGATAATTTAACTCACATTTTGATCCTCTCTTTACAGCCACAGGGACTTAAAACCAGAAAACCTACTGCTGGATGAAAAGAACAACATTCGGATAGCAGACTTTGGGATGGCATCACTGCAGGTTGGGGACAGCTTGTTAGAAACCAGTTGTGGGTGAGTGTCTTCAAGCATATAGCAAAAATAAGTAATACAGGCCAGACATGGAAGTTGTCTATAGTAAGCATCATTAAAGACCTACAGACCTACACACTGGATTGGTATTTCCCAGAAATGTGATGCATGTAGTGTATAAGATAGCTAAAAGAAGGGGGGCTAAGTGCTGTACAGTAAAATCAGGCCACTGTAGGTATCATATACGGATATAAAAATCAAGGTTTTCAGGTTTGAATTCATCTGCATATACTGGTATATGTTTGCATTCGCTGGCCATGTAATTTTTGAAACTGAAAGCGGTAGTGTTGACTGTTTTAAGAAGAGGCTTTGAAAATATTAGAGAGTGAAAAAAATAAATGAATCTAGGGGTTCTTCAATGGAATTTGCATGTCCTGATTAGGCTGACTGCTTGCATACAGCTCTTCATGTTCATTCTCCACACTGCTTCAGCAAACAACATGCAATATTGACAGGGAGGAAGCAGGGTCCTTTGCAATTAATAGCAGGACATGAATGCAGGTACAAAGGAGACTGCTGGAGGAATATTCTAGGGGCAATCTAGAGACATTTCCGTGGCAATTTAGTTGCCAGCAAGAGCTTTGTAGGACTTTCTGGGGGAGCCAGGAGTAAACCCAGCTGCTGAGGAAAGCCCAAGTGCCAGGCCAGGAGGAGGACATGCTCTCAAGGGGAAGGCCCTCTCATTGCCATCATCCCTAGGGGTACTACTGGACCATGTCCCCCCACTCCCGGTGCTGTGGCTTGGTGCCCTGTTTGTTGTGCTGCAGGGGGCTGCAGCAGTGAGCTGTACCAAAGGCAGCAGCTGCATTGAGCTGCTGCAGCCTGGCATCACGACACCAACTTTTAGCTGTGTCTGAATTGCTTAGAAAAGCAAGCTCAGCAACCAGACAGTACCAGCAGATTTCGACTTCCTCCCATACAGACTAACTCTTCTTGACCTTCGGTAGTGTGACTCTGATGACTTCAGCCCATCCCTCTCCTCAGCTGATTACAGTCCATACTTTTTCAGTCTGTCCTCTAGGACAAGGTCATTTAGGGTAGATGGGAAGCCATCAGGGCTCTCTCTACATCCCAGCCATTGCCTCTCAGTCTGAGGCCATATGGCCCTGCTTTCCAAGTCATGAATAATGGATATCAAAATTATATTAAGTTCGTGATATGATAGAATGCTCCTTGATGAGTATAGTGGGACCCTCCCATTATTTCGTGTCCATGTCCAGTCAAGGTTTGAGCTCTTAACAGCCAAGATGAAAAACAAGGAGCTGTGATTGCAAGGCCAAGTACAAGGTCCCAAGCCTCGGTCAGGGAAACACACAGTATCTTTAATACAGGCTGGGGGATGAAAGGATTCAGAGCAGTCCTGCTGAGAAGGACATGTGAGTACTGGTGGATGAAAGGCTGGACATGACTCAACAATGTGCACTTGCAGCCCAGAAAGCCAACCCTGTCCTGAACTGCATCAAAAGAATTGTGGCCAGTAGGTCGAGGGAAGTGATGCTACTCCTCTACTCTGCTCTGGTGAGACCCCACCTGGAGTGCTGCATCCAGCTTTAGAAGGTTGTCGACCTTCTAAGCACAAGAAGGATGTCAACCTGTTAGAGTGATCCAGAGGAGACCACAAAGATGATTTGAGGGTTGTAACACCTTTCCTATGACGACAGACAGAGTTGGGGTTGTTTAGCCTAGAAAAGAGAAGACTCCAGGGAGACCTTATTGCCACTTTTCAGTACTGAAAGGGAGCCTATAAAAAAGATGGGGACAGACTTTTTAGCAGGACCTGTTGTTGTAGGACAAGGGGTAATGGTTTTAAACTAAAAGAGGGTTCATGTAGATTAGGTATAAGGAAGATGATTTTTTTCACTGAGGGTGGTACAACACTGAAACAGGTTTACTGGAGAGGTGATAGATGCCCCATCCCTGGAAACATTCAGGGTCAGGTTGGATGGGGCTCTGGAATGAAGTCCTCCCTGTAGTTACCACAAAGCCTCTATACTCTTTAGATAAAATTGTTCCTTTTCTCAACCCAGTCTCAGTTGCCCTATACAGTTTTTCAAGGTTCCTTGGGAACCTCTCAATAGGGTTCCTGTTCTTGTTAGCACTGAGCTCTGTCATCCAGATCTAGAGTCTCAAAGGAAGACTTCCTTCCCATAAGCTGTGCTGGAATTCAAACCTGCATGCTTCAAGCAGATCCAGCCCCCACATTGTGGCCTTAAAATGTGCTAATAAAGAAATCAATGGAACGGAAGAGATGTGCCTGTAATAAACAGAACACAGCAGCAACACTATGATCTCCTGCCTTGCAGATGCATTTTAAGTGTGTTGCCAATCACTAGGCCTCCATGTGAGCTATTACACCACTTCATTAATTCTCCTGGCATGGAGCCCAGCATGGCTCATACTGGTGTCTTGTGATCCCTCTGATTTGGGGGGGTGAAGGGAGGAAGGAAGGAAGTAAGGAATATGTAACACTATGCCACACTGTTCACAGAGAAAGGTAATCCAGTTATGACTCCCTTTCCCTTGGAGCACACACAGTAACCAACCTCAGAGCTTTTCAAGGCAACAGCTTTGCATACCATTGTAGATGGTACTTTCAGCCAGCATGAGAAGAAGTAAAACAGAATGCATCATGGCTGAGATATTGAGCTGTAATGAGATGCTCCTCTGTGCACCCAGAAGTTAATTTCGAGAATGGCTTTATCTGTACTGTGAACACTGATAATGAGATGAAACTGTAATGTTTCCATTGACAGTCACACAAGGAGTCTCAAGGTATTTCTGTCAGTCAGAGTGGGAGGCTCAGATGGGGTTGAGCTGTGTGATACAGCTAAGTTTGTCAGTTCAGCACAGCAGTTATACTACAGTCAAAATTTCTGTGCTGTTACAAGAGAACTGCTAAGTTTAGTCCAAAGTTTGGGTAGTCTTTAGGTCACCAGAGAGCCTTGGCTGGCCTCATGAAGAGTGATCTCACCCAGAATGATGTATGATGTACGCATACCTCAGAGTCGGTGTGTTCAGCGAATTGCTCCTTAGGTCTGCATGGTTTTCTGCAGCACTGATGACTACCTGGAGAAAACAGTAAAGTTCAATCCAGTTGTGTTTGTATAGGAGAGAGAGGTAGGGATAGACTTGCTGTTATATTGATACAATTTCTCACTTGACAGGCTGCACATTGGGCCTTGATTGTAATGAATCCCCATTACTGGAAACGTGTATTGAGAAAATCCTGCATATACACAGCACAGAAGAATAAGCCGTAGTTTCAAATATGTATTTAGACACATACTCCCTCATACTTGAGGGGAGAAGGAGATGTGTGTAGGATCTGCAGGGCTAATTCTGCTTACGACAGAAATTGCACAGCAAGGCAATCTTATGGAGAGGTGGTCCCTTGAAATGCCAAAATAACACAGTGTGTCTCTGCATTCCTTCAGGAGGAGGGAAGGTCTGTCATCTAACAGCAGTCAAGAAAGAAAGAGAAATATGTGATAGGCTGCTGCTTCCATTATTTTAGATCTCCTAAGATCTTCTTCCTCTTTACCCATCCAGGCAGTGGCATGCAGAGACACTCCCCTGTCTCTTTCACAGCAATTTTTGCCGGTGTGCTGCCTTGCAGGGTTTCAGAATAGTAGATGTTGTCCAACCTATCCTGAGTTGTCACTAGGCATGAAGAGTGATTAAACCTAACCACTGAGACCCCGGTTATCTGAGCTTGTTTTCTGTTTCTGCTGAAGGCATTCAGGGTGGTCTAGGCCAAGATGCATTGCCTTTCCCTCCTTCAGTTCTCCATTTTAGCAAATCATTGAAGTGCCCAAGTTGCTACGAACATAAAATGCAGTGATTTCTGTAGGGGTCTTGGAAAAGTAGGAAGAGTTGGTGCATTCCCTAGACCTTGTTCCTTTTTCTTGAACTAGGAAGGCTTATGGCTAAAATGAAGTACTGTTAGGTTACAATATCCTAATTCACCACTGCTCCTTACACAAACTTGACAAAGTAAGTTTTTGCCATCTCTTCAATTCTCTCAATTTCACCCTTCACATCTTAAAAACACTACTGGATGGAGATTGGTGAAAGCTGCTGGGTGACAGAGAACCCTCAGCTGTGCCAGTTTCTGTGCTGCCTGTCTCCCTCCCAGTCTCTCTATCCCAACCAAGAACTAGGACAGAGCTGGCATGTAAATGTATCTCGCTCCAGCACCAGACTCTGCAGAGACAGTCAGTATGGAGCCTGGCACCTCTGCTGACAGTCCCCCAATTAGCTGACTGTATGCAATAGTTCCCCCATACTGGTGTCTCCAAAGGAAACCCCCTGGCCTGATCCAGAAAGCTGAGGGCACGTGGGAAGAGTGATGCTGACTATGATTTTAGTGTGAGTGAGAAGAAAGCCTTACAGCTGCCAGTAGCATAACAGAGAACAGCAACTTCCAACCCCAGCACTGTCAATTCTGTTCTCAGCTGTCCCTAGCCGTTCCTAGCAACAATTTGCAGACCCACAGATTGCCCAGATCTATGAAAAAAAGAAAGAACCTATACTCATTAGGACTAATTACTATCTCTTTTTGAGCTCATGGTGTTTGTGACAACCAATGCACTGTGCGTTAGTTAGAAATGCAAGCAAAGATCATCTAGCTCCTGCCTCTCTCACATCTGTATTTGGTGTATGAGCATACCTGTGGTGAGCAGATAATTCAGGGAAGCAATACACCTCAGTGTTCAAGCACCCATCACCTTTGATTTTGATGACAAGATGTGATGCTGCACATATTCTTTAT
Source organism: Calyptomena viridis (assembly GCA_013390005.1). NCBI lineage: Eukaryota > Metazoa > Chordata > Aves > Passeriformes > Eurylaimidae > Calyptomena > Calyptomena viridis. Next base: position 239,271 of record WEIV01004678.1, on the reverse strand, counting down.
CCCTTATAATAAATGCGCACATATGGCTAAAACATATGGCTGAAACTGGATGTCCCACATCCAGTTATTGTTAGGGTTGCAGATTTAAGCTCTTGAATTGAAAATGCCAGAATTAGTACTTTTTATCTCATCAGGAACTTCCATTCTCAGCACTCCATTCCCATAGCCTTCCTGATTTGTACTATAGTCTTGCTGACTTCTCCCGGTCATTTCTGCTCCATATTTGGCCCCAAAACCTAGATCTTTTTCTCTTTTCCACTAGGTTCCAGCTCTAGTTTTCCTTACCTGGTTGTCCCAGTCTGTTGCTGTCAGTTCTAGATCTACTTTGTTAGTTTTGCACTCAGTTTGTTTCAAAGTTTGGTGGCACCTTGTGATAACCCCAGTCACAGCAGCTCATAGTATCAGTTTCAGATAAAAAAATCATTCTGTGAAGTGTTACCACTGCAGGTAGAATTTTTATCCTGATGCTCTAGAGTGTTTCTGCTAGTAAATGCAAACTGCAGTTTTCTAGACAATGCAGATAAATACTAAAGTTTTCCCTTTGCAGTCAAGGATACTAGAAAATTTTCTTTTATTTTTTTTTAATGGGAATAAAACCATTTAATTTAAATTGGATAGTGGAAATGCTTCAGCCCATACACAACATGCATGCACACAAAAACATGAAACGAGTCTGAGACAGATGAAAAGCAAGGAAAATGGTTCTTAAATTGATAGTAAGTCATAAGGAACTGCAAATGAGGATTATAAAGGGAAATATCGGATAACCTGATTAATAACCATCAGCACCAACCTCACCTATAATACATTCCAAGGTAGGTTAAAAGAGCTTTAAGTCTTCAAAATTAATCCCTGAGAATTTAAGATGTGCTTTTCTTCAGATTGGCAGTGTAATATTAACTTAGTCTGTGCTCATTAGGATATGCCTATTAATTATGAGCTTGTACAGTTTTTTCCCAACAAATTTTTGCCTCATTTGGTGATTGGATGGTTTGGGGTTTTTTTGAGTAAACAGTTGTCTAATGTTTGGGTTGTCCTCATTATTCATATATTGATCCATTCATAACTTCTGCTCCCTGCTACGAATGCTAGGTAGCATTTCATCACAGCATCTTAGGTTTGCAAATATTAATTATACTGTTTTCGTATTATGTTTCCACATTGATCTGCTTATCTCAATTTATATGAGGACACATGATTCTGCAAAATTAAGCTCAAAATTGTCAACCAGCTTTGAGTGTACAGTTGGATACTCTGGGGCCCAATATCTCACAATATTTGGTGCTTGATAACAGTCCTTTATTTGGAAAGCAGAGTGCCTGCTTATTGCAGCTGTTGCTCCACACAGTTATGAATACTGTAAGTCAAACTTCAGACATGTAGCACTGTGAGCATCTCAGTTTAAGGCACCTGCTCATTTTCTTTCACAGAAGGATGCTGTGGCAGGGCCAGAGTTTGATTCTCCAGTATGTCAATTAGCTGCCATACTTGCAAGCTTCTCCTTGTTGACATTAAAGTTCTCTCATGTTGATACAGACTTTCCAACTTCAGCCACAAGTAAAAGAGAGGCATTGGGCACAGCAATATATCCACCTGACTGTACTGCAGAGTACAATGTAACCTTTGCAACCTTTATTTTAGCAGTTCTTAACTTTCGAATACTTAACTTTGCAGTCCTTATGCCCTTTTAATACAAGGGTCTGGTTCATTTTTTAAGTTAAGTTCTCTCAAAGGTTCCAAGTCTTCATAGTTTGAACTATTAATTAATGAACCGATTTGCAGATTCCCCAAAAATGTAATTGCACTTGAGGAGTAAACAGCTGTAAAATGGCTGAGGACTAGATGCTGAGTTTTCTAATATAAAACTAAATTACTGAATTGAAGATTTAATGGCAAAATAGCACTCAGCCTTAACTACCTTAATTACAGCCTTACCTACAGCTACAGCCTTCACTGCAGCCTCAGCTCCCCACTGCTATTGGAACTGTTTTGTCACTCTGCTTGTCTTTCTCTTCTGTGTGATCTATGGCTGTTGCTTTCTCTACTTGGAATGTCAGTATCCTTCTCCTGAATTCCTTTTATCTATTTTGCCACTCCTGCGGTTCCCCTTCATCTTAGCCCTTTGGTACCCAGCATGGAGGGAAAGCACAGGCAGCCCTTTGCTTTAGTGGGTAACTTCTGCCTCTGAAAGCCAGCTTGAAAATGGTGATTTGCAGGGCAAAAAGAAGGACTCTAGCATCAAGCAACAGCGAAAACAGCTAGATGTGTGAGGACTTCAGTGCAGCTGTACAACTCCCTGTATCCAGGGAACTTCATGCATAAGAAAAACAGAGGAAAGGAGACCTCTTGTTCCTCCCTCTCTGTGGAAACTCTGCCTGTATCTGTGAGACCTAAAGAACGGCACTCAAAGAAGCTTTTCTGCTTCCTTAGATAGTACCATCTTAAGGCATGGGACCACAGGACTGACACATGGGTCCTTTGATGAGACATATTTGATGGGACTTGGGAATCTATCAGGCAGTGTAACACATGGTTTGTCATATTGTGGAGTAGGACCACACAACTTTCCCTGTCCTTCTTGATCAACCAACTACTGCTCTGGCAAAGCAGTTACTGATTATACCCAGATAAACTTTATGTGCACAGTTTATTTGTGTGTGCACAGTGCAGGTTTCTCTTACCTACATAATGAGACCTGTAACCCACAGGCACATCACATCTGCACTAAAGATATGGCCCTGGTTGTCTCAGATACATTGTACCTGCACAGTATCTTGATATGCACAGATCAAGACCTACTTTTCTAGATGAAATTCGAGATTACATCAAGGATATATGCATTTCTTTCTGAATGCCTGACTTAACTGTCCAGAGCTGTCATGGATTTCACCATTGCACTCTTGGCTTATTTCCTCTGCTTTAAATCCCACGTAAGTGCTTTGCTAAGGTCCCCCAAGATCCTTAGGATTACTGTGTCCTAGAGTCACAGCTGTGAATGACCATTCAGAGAGCCCTTCCTGCCCCAGGCAGACTAGCCTTGGAAAATCCACATCACTCTGGAAATAAACACTGCCAACATTGCTGCTTTTTTTTGCAGCAGTACCCGCAGGCAGCAACTGTTTCTTGATCTTGCTGAGCGGTATACTTATTTGTTATCAAGGGCAGATTGTGGCTTTTGCTGCACAGAGATGTAGCAGAATGATGAGAAGGTGGCCTAGGGGAAGAGGCAGGGAATGTTGCTCTTGACATGTCTATATTGAATAATTAGTGATAAGAGACAAAGAAATATTCACGACTCTATAGAAAGATAAATAGATTTTTGATTAAATTTGAGTTTTGTCTTTACAGTAGTTGAAGTTCTTTGTGATTGGTAGCATGGAAATGCATTTTTTTACGGATTCTGGCTGACTGGAGAATCCCTTTTAAAGCTGTTAGCCAAGATAATGCTGCAGATATCTAGCTAGTATGTGCTGGCAAGAATTCAGAATGGCAGTGCCAGAAACCTATGCTCTCTGGGCAGTTGCAGTACAGCTGTTGAATGATCAAATCAATCCAACTTGTTCTAGGGATTTATTATAACATTTTCTCCAACCAGTCTCCTCATTTTTGCAGAATTTCAATGGTGCCTTTTAATACACACAGCAGATTCCACTGCACTTCAGCAGACCTCAGGAAGGTAAATGCTTCAAGGGCATTTGTCTAGTGGGATGCATAAATACATATGTACCTATCTTGAGTTCTTCACAACGTCTGCATTCTTCCTTTCAAGGATGTTAGCACAGGAGGCTTTCAAGGTGGTTGCATTGCTTAGCACCCACAATTAAGAGTTCTGAAATTTTCATCAGAGTCATAATATACAGATAAAAATTCAGGAACGCTCTACAAACTGAGATACTAACTCTTACAGTGCACCTCAGTGCCATGGCCATCCAAAAAGTATTTTGCTGAAGAGTGCTGTTAAAATGTACAGGATACCATGCAGGATTTGAGGTCTAACTCAGCCACTGTCACCATTTGTAGTAGCCATTTAATGTACTCTGTGTCTTCATGACTTACATGGAAAGACAACTGTACCTGACGGAAGCCAAATTCAGACATGCTGATGACAGTTACCAAAATTGTCTTCACTCCTTTTACCCCCATGTATATTTTCCAATAAACCTAATGTGACTCAGTTATATAGAATATGTTAGAACTGGCCTTTCTGTTCTGAGGTGACTAAATGGAGCAAGTATCAATGATCTGTGTAAATCCCGAACTCTTTTTCCTACCAAGGGGTTTTTTTCCAAATTATTGTGGCAGTACTATGTTCCCTACAGTTCCCACACTGCCCTCCTTCATTGTTCCCTCTAAGCAGTCCAGGACTACTGACAGTTGGCTGTACTTGTCCAGGCCTGGGCTGCTGTCCTAGTTCTGGTACTGCTCCTTCTGATCTGTGTGTGTCTTAAGGATGGCCTGTACACTATACACCACCTTTGTGATATAAGGAAAATACAACATCACTAGTCAAGCCTTCTCACAAGAATAATTTGTGTTCTAAAAGCTTGCAGAATCATGCATTAGTCCAGTGAGGTGACTATGGTGAAGACTTCAGAGTATTGAAATTGAACAATAGTCCATGTAGTGCAGCTATTGTTTGCTATAAAGAAGCAAACAGGAAACAATGTAATTTGGAGGTTTGAGAACATGTACATAACAGTGAGCAGTTCAGAGTCTCACTCTGGCCTCACTTTCTCTCCAGCAGTGACCAGCAATATGCTGCAAGTCTCCCAGATCAGCCCCAATTTAGTCAAGAAGCGACAATTTTATTATCATTGCTGACTGCTTTAGCTTTATTTCATTATTGTTGCCACCACACTCTTTGTTACTATGGAAGTTTTTGCCCTAAAGGGTTAAAGCCTCACACAAATCCCAGTGAATTCATACAAACTCTTGTGAGGTGTGAAAGCTGTGGTGTCATTGCTCCTGCCTTAGTCAGAATAGTAGACTTACAGTCACCTTTTTCAAACTGTGCCCAGCTTCAGCTTTTAAAAATGTTACATAACTGTGTCCACATTCACGTGACTGTCAGTGACAGAACTCCCAAGAGAGCCTGTGTAGTCTGTCCTACTCACTAGATAAAAGTCCGTTCTTTGTGGTCTCCCAGTGACCAACTCCAGCCAGCTCTCTGAGGGAAAGCTCTGGTTTTCATTGTCTGTTTTGACTCTCAAACCAAGGTTTTGAAAATGTAGTCTAAACTAAGACACTACTGAGCAGATGGACCTGTGAGTACCCCACCTCTTAAATGTCCAGAGTGGAGGGAACAGGGGATATATTATATATTGTACTAACCCTCTGAATTCCACCTACCCTAAAGTTTGTAAGGGATCAACTGCATTTCTCTCTCCTCACATAAGCTTTGCTGTCAAGGTAGCTGCAGTCCCAAGAGTACCGTAAATTTACTGTCATGGTCTGACAAAAGCTATGATACCAAATCAGGGCATTCCATGCCCATGGGATGATATTTTGCCATAAGATAGGTGTAGTGTCTATGGAAATTCAATTAATGGGCTGTCTCACTGGGCATTAATGCAGCATCCTAGCACAAAGCTAACCTCTCCGTGCTTCTGTTTTGCTCATTACTTTGTGAGACAGGTATTGCCCAGCCATGATTACATTTGTCACAAGAAACACATGCACAAATGAAGACAGGCTCAGGGACTGCTGGGAGATGTCAGTATAAACAATAGCATGATTTGCACACAGGTTTCAGACAGTTTGCATCCCTTTTACTTGTCAAGTTACTTTAATGAAGGCTATAAAATAAATAGCCATGGCTATAATCTTTAGGAATTAAAATTATTACCTGGCAAGTTGAAGTAATTAATTCTTCTCAGCCAAGAATCAAACCAGAGATATATGGGTAGAAGTATGTGAAAAGAATATATTAACTCACTAGGTAATAGTGCTACTGTCCATTCTTTTTAGTACTCCAGGAGATGGAGGGGGAAACAAGACATTGAAATCATGTATTGGCAGCTTTTGTGACCACTGGAGTAATTGAGAGTCATTTTAGCAGAAGAAGTACAAGACATGGTTTAGGGATTCTTCTGTTTGGTCTGAATATACTGTTCTGTCTTTTTTCCTATAAAAGGCCATGCAGCGTGGGCCTTCCTTCTAATTAGATACGAGGCCAATTTAAAGGGTGGGATTAGAGAGCTGGAATTCTATATAGTCACAGAATATGCCTAGTCTTCTCTTCATTCCTTGCTTTTGAGAAATTCATAGTAGGGCCATAGAATTTTAAATTATGATAGTTCTTGAACATTTTCTCAGATGAGGTAAGGAAAACGTGCTGGTTTGCACACTTGTATTCTGTATAAGCAAGCCAGTCATGATTCTGCTAAACCAAATGGAAATGTACATAACCATAAATACCAGACTGTAACACACTCATTTGACTGTATTTTGTATTTCAGATCACCACATTATGCTTGTCCTGAAGTCATCCGGGTAAGTTGGTTAATGTTAGTGTTTATAAATATATTTTTTGAACTGTCACTCTTTGCAAATATGCAGAGAGACCCTCTATACAAGAAATCTGTTCAAGGCAGACGGCGTGGAAAGGACGCAAGGAATGTAACTACAGTTTTGTTTGTTTGGCTCAGTCACCTGAACTGTATGAGGGGAATAATTATGTGTTATTCTCACATAATTTGTATCATGTGATCAGACAGAAATACAGGAGCCTTATTTAATTTGATCTTTCTACCCAAGGGATGCAGTCCCTTCTGCTTTCCTGTCTCTGATGTAACTGTCATTTCAGTGGAAGAGCCAGGTTGACTGTCAGTGATGTTGGTTTCCACTAAACAATACGAACTGTTCTTTCCCTCTACTTTCCCTTTGTCCTTTGAAAATAAGTATACAAGATTTCAGTGGCCCTCTTCTAAAGCATGTCTTTAATGTAAAGTCAAGCAGGAAGCATACAGAAGAGACTGTCCAGACAATACTGAGTTCACAAATAATGTGGCTGGTGACAAGCTCCCTGAAGAACCAGGGAAGAGAAAAACACCTTCTTGATGTCCTTAATGGACCTCTGACACTGTTTAAATGCCAGGTTTGATAATTTGTGAGTTGTCAACCATTCCTGCCCTGCTCCCTACTTCTGAGCTTTTTCTCACAGATCCCAGGTATGACTGTAAATTGATGTTCACAAAAATTCAATTAGCAGGCTGTGTAATGGCCTCCTAATTAGGAAGGCCACCTTGGGAAGCAGGTGGCTGAATTAAAATGTGGGGTTTCCCATTCTCCCCTCTCTTGTTCTTGAAGGATCATTAATTCATTTACTAGTGATCATCTTTTGAACCTCTGTGTCATTGCTGCACAGGGAGAAAAATATGATGGAAGGAAAGCAGACGTCTGGAGCTGCGGAGTCATTTTATTTGCGTTGCTAGTGGTGAGTCATCTTCCTTGCAGTAGCCTTTAAAAAGAAAAATCTGAGAGTGCTGCTGTATTTAATGGCAATTCTATTGACATCATGTACAGATGGGTTTTTTTAGTTTCCCTATTTTTGTATCTCTCAGTTGCATCCTTTCTTCTTATTTCTACATCAGCCCCAAAAGAAAAGCTTGAGGAATATTTCACTGTTTCTTTGAAATGCTGCTGCCCTGCACAGGAGAGCATAGACAGGCATCAAAAACTTGTCTCCATAAATGCTCTTTGCTGTGTTGTGCTATTGCAGCACATTTTTTGTCTGGAAAGGATGTGCAGGGTTACAACTCCAGGTGTAACCAAATGTTTGACATCCAGAAAGTGTCAAACAAGTTGTCCTTCACAGGGTCAGAATATGGCTGCATTTGGGTGTTTTTTTTTTTTGCTGTATGTATATATGTGTTTTCAGTAGGTATATGCACACATTTACTGGAGTGTTTTTTCAAGAGATGACTTCAGTGCTACAACTTTGTTTCATGCAAGCAGTGAGCTACATTTTAATTTGGTACACTTGGGAATACAAAACTGAGACATAGTATGAAGTTTAAATTAGTTTCCATCTGGCTCAGTAATACTTTTAGTGTTCAAAATCTGGTATCTTGTAACTTATCCTTCTTTTGATCAAAGTTTCAATTCTCTGATTTGCAGTCCTATTATAATACTCGTAAGCATACAACAACTAGATGTCCAGCTGAAGGCAGATAGGATATCAATTGGTATCAATTTCCATAGTATAATGTAAGAAAATATATTTTATGTTAATATAAGCATATACCATATGCAGATAAAATACTGTAGACAAATATAGGTTTTATGTGCATTTTGTATTTTATGTCTGTAATAGTTCGGCTTATCATCTATAATTATAAAAGTAACAAGCCTGAAGTAAAAATTTTATGTTCTTCTACATTTATCAGTAAACCTAATTGCTTCACTTAAATCTTTTATTTTGGCAAAAGCACTTGTACAGTGTATAATCAGACATAGATTCTGTATATTATTTTTGTTTAAAATACTTCAAAATTTTAAAGGATTTTTGCTTCAAAAAATATGCCAATTCTTTTTTAATAGCCTGAATCAAAATACCTTGAAATAATCTCAGTATGATGCTTTAATTCCCCCTTAACCGATCTTGCTCTTTTTTTTTCTTTTTAGTCATTACAATTCACTGACATTTCTGAAGTTTTAAATTTTTTATTTTGATGTTCCATGTGAAGAATTTTAACTGTCACACTAGATAGCACCTGGTCATGTCTTACTGAGCAACTACTTTCATGACTGATAAAATAGAACTGTATAATGAGCTCTTAATATAACTTCTTGAATTTGTAAGAATAGAAGAGAGAATGTATCAAGATGGTGAGGATTTGTAGGAGTGGGCTTTTCATTTTCAGGGAGTTTCTCTGTCAAGATTTGGTGTCTCTCTGTTGCTCCATCTTCATCTGCTCCTACATACACACATAAGCCTGAAAAATGATTGGAGTAAGACTATTACTGATGGAGAGTGCAGAGCTCTACAGTTAATTATGTCAGGAAGAACCCTAAAAAGGTCTCAAGATATAATAGCAGATGGTAGTAATAAAAGAGGTGTAGTTGTTACCTTCAGGAAATGCCACAAAGCATCCTTTCCGACTTCATCATGGCTTAAATTGCGTTAGCCAAAGTACTGAGCTACCAGAATTGATTTTCCTTTAAGTCTGGAATGGTTAGGAAAAAATGTGGGTAGCTCAGGAGGTTGTTACAGAAAATAAGGAGGCTCTCCCTTGAAGGCACTTCAGTGAATGAACACCAGTAAATAGTGTCCAGTAGTGGTTGCCATCGGATGACTTCCTGAGACTGCTCTAAATGGAGCTCTTGGTCTCCCTAAACCATCGACACGGGATTGCTTATACAGATGCACTACTCACTATAGTAAGAGCAGTGCCAGAACTGACAACTTAAAGCTTCATTATCACAGCAGCTGACAGCTTGCAGCTTCCCACAAACCATCCTGGAAATCAAGGAAGCTCAGCACCTACTAGAATTAGACAGTGAAAGAAGGAAGTGAGAATATCTAGGAAGGTGCAGACTTGCTATAAAAGGGTATCGGCTTCAGTCAGTGGAGTTATCCTAAAGATTTCTACTTCCTTTTTTCCTTTTTGTCCTTGCAGCAAGTATAGGTCTTTTACTGCTTTTTGTGGCAAGCTGATGATCTATTCACAATGTAGTTTCAGCTAAAAAACCTCAAGCCATTCATGTAAGTGAGCTACAGTAGGGAAGCCATAGGAACTGATGACCTGACCACAGCATGGGAACTGGATGGAGTATATTAAACAGGTAGAATGTCTGCTGCTTCCAAAGGCTAATGTTGGTTGAGTTTTCTTTCAGCTGTGTCATTTCAATGCTCCATCAGAAAGAGCATGTTCTTTACCGAAAGTCTCTCAAAAGCTGTTCACCTCCTTTTCAATGTCTGCAACAAATGTGTCTCAGGAAGATTAAAAATAGGGAGACGATAAACATTGCTGCTGTGCAAGTATGCCCAGGAGGAATACCAGCAGATCAAAAGCTTGAACTGAATTTAAGTGAATCCATGCATCTTTGGTGAATTTGCCTGGAAAGGCAATTTCATATTTTGTATTTTATTTTCTACTGGCAGTCATTTTCTAATTAAAAGTCTAATAAAAAAACTATGTCCTCAGTTTTATTCCTGTGTTAGAAGAAATACAGCAGCACTAAGAAACTATTTATTTTCAAAAGTTTTTTTCACTTATTATAATAGTTTATCATGAGCTGACTTACTCATTTCCATTCTCCCACTATGTTTATCCTGGTTTTTCTCCTTTGGCCCTCTCCAGTTCTCTCCCACTGACCACTCTGTCACATCCCTCAGGGTGCCCTGCCTTTCGATGACGACAACTTACGGCAATTGCTGGAGAAGGTGAAACGTGGAGTGTTCCACATGCCACATTTTATCCCCCCCGACTGTCAGAACCTTTTGCGGGGGATGATTGAAGTGGATGCCTCGAAACGTCTCACGGTAAGAATATATTTGGGGCTAATGGTATGAGCAAGGCTTCGTTTCTCACCTTACTGCAGTTATGGTTGAGTAACTAAGGTGACTTGTTGAATTCCTGCCATTCCGTGTGTTTTCCTCCTGAGCAAAGCATGAGTGGAGTTGGTGAAGTCTTTGAGAAGAAGTTAGTTACCTTCTTTTTTGAGTCATAAGGACAGATTGCCTTTGTGTTTTTTTTCCAGCCTCATAATTCCCTTTCATATGTAACAATGGGCATTTAGAAGAAATCTCTCATAATGCCATCATAGAGCTACTGACTCATTAGCACATTTTGAAGTCCACCTAAATTGTCTGGTTCTTCTGGCTGATACGGCAGTTTGTTGGGGGCATGATAGAACTGTTTGAAGGTCGCAACTGTCAGAACTATTATTTGAAGCTTTGCTGTTAAACAGAGTATGATTTTTCTTACATTTCTGACAGAAGTATTGGCTTCTCACTTCACGCCATGCAAGCTGTGTTGTATTCTGTGTTGCATTTGCTCCACATTGTCCTCTAGCAGCCTTCAGAGCAAGTGTCTGCCAGTCTGCGCTTTATCTTGTGCCTCGTGGTCCTGAGCACTATTAGGCCCACAGTGTTGATCTCCTGGCATTCAGCACTGTGCATCTGCATTTAGGATACATCCCATCACTACAACAGAGACCTTACAAGGATGAGGACTCTGTAGTGATTGTATCCTTCATTAACGCTGTGTTAATGTTTTAGGGAATTTAAAAAATTAGCAATTAAAATAATTTTGGAAACTAAGATAGCCTGCTTGTCAGTGGAGGCGTCTGCCTTTATGGGTACATTGCCCTTGTAAATCCTATTGTCAGGCTGTGGTGATGATTTTATACAGATTTACTAAGCTCACAGATTCTGAGTGGGAGTATGTATAAAGAAATGTAAATTTAAAACTCCTCCTGGTTCTTCAGTCTGCTAAAATATTTATAAATAAACTCTCAGATCACTGGTTGGCCTCTCTGATGAGATTGTTAACAATAGCATCAGTCTCTGCCAGCTGTGATGGTTCTTTTGGGATGCAGACACTTGTCTGCTAAGAAGTGAACTGAAACTCCCTTCACAGCTCTCTTTACAGTATTACCTGACAGCTAGGGTTTTTTTTTAATTCATTACAAAACCAGGTCATGCTCTATTTGGTGACATACATGAAAAGTTCTTCATGTTATTACTAGTATCCTTACTTTTGCAAACCCAGTAGCCATCACATTTGCAGGCCATAAATAGTACTGATGGAAAAAAATTATTAAGCATTTTAAGAGACCTTTTTAGAACAGTTTTTTAAAGAAAGTACATTTTCAGAAGTATTTTCATGCAAAGAACACTGCAGAGATTAGGGCTATACCCTGAGACATGAGACAGCTGTTCTTCATGTCCAGGAAAGTCACTAAGTCTCTCTTGAGCTTAGCTTCCTTTCTGTGATGTAAACATACCAACTTTTCTGTTGTTTTGTTGGTGGTGGGTTTTTTTCTCAAAGGTATTAGTGCCAGTGGTCTGAATATGGTAGGAAGCAGATCATCAAATGTTAGATCCCTCTTCAGATTGTTCTGAGCTTTTCCGTAGATCAGAGACAGACACTAAATGATTTGAGTTGTTCAATACAACAGAGAATGTACAAACATAGGAAAGAAAACAGTTAAGGTAAATCAAGTTCCCAGAGTAATACCCATCCTCCTCCTTTTCTTAATAAAAATTAAGCTCTTACTTCCTTAGGGAGGAAAAAACCTAACCAGATTGGGTAGTTACTGGCAAGCACTAACCAGTGAATTATGAATAAGAATTTGAAATAATACATATTCAACAACTGAGAGCCGGGAGGAAAAAAGGTTAGCTCTTCATTATTTGAGGGTCTCTTGGTTTGCTGTCCCTGCTGCTGTAACACTTCTGTGCTGTTAGTGTGCTGTTTGCTTTGATTGCCAGGCAGACAGGAGCTCTTTGTTTACTGTACAGGAGCTGGGAATGTAGAGTTCATTTTGAGGAGAGATCTGAATTCTATTTTAGCTCTGTTCTGTGAAAAAGGGTATAAATATGGGTTTATTTGGAAGCCTGTATTCCTAGAAAATATCTCACTTGAATCAATTTGATATTTGTACAAAGATCTGAGCAAAATTGCAGCTTGGGTACAATAAATACAGATGTAGCTGTTACCATAACTGATCATTTGCTCAGTATCTCACTGGTGAATTCAGCAGAAAATATAGTGAAATGTAAGGTCACTAGAATTTTTGTCTTTCATTTTTCACTTCCCATTTCTGCTTTGTTCCTTTTTTATTTTTTTATTTGTATCTCTTTTCCTTGTCATCCACCTGCATTTTCCTCCCTGCAGTAATTGCCATTTCACAGCACACCCACACGTTCCCCAGTCCATCTGTTAAAATAATCAACAAAAACAGAACTAGGATTCACATTTAACTGTCATCATTCGCTTCAGTGTTAGAGCTCGAGAAGATTAATGGAGGGGAGGGTACTCAGAATTATTGCTGCTGGCCCTTTCCAGCCTTAACAAGTAGGTATTAGCTTTCTTTGTATATGGTTCATTTATGGAAAGAAGACTTTATTATGTCATGGTGGAATATTGTTCACACTCATTGTGTATTACATGGTCTCAAATATGGTTAGTGGAACATCAACATCCTTGACCACTCTCGTTTACCAGGCCTGTTTTACTAAACATGCTTTAAAATAAAAGAATCTATGTTTTTCTTTCATTAAACTGCAAGAGTTGATCCTAGCTGCTGGTCATGGTATTTCTGACCACTCATATTCATGAAAGATAAAATCAAACAAAGAATGAGGTGATCAGCATTTGAGAGAGCCTGTCTGAATAGCATGGCCTAAGAGGGCTTCAGTTAGTCTACACCTATGAGGTCTAAAAAAGGTTTTACCAGTAGTCTACATATTCTTTAGAGGTAATTACTGGGGAGAGAAGGATAATTTAAACTAAAGGAAGATACTAGCACAAAACCAAATGTATGTCAAATGACCTTACAGGGAAGTAGGCTAGAAACTATCAGAAGCATTTTAGCTATATTGGTGGGGTTCTGGGACAGCCTTCTAGTAGGAATAGTGTCAGGATGGAAAAGTGCATTAGTAATAAAGTTTGAGAAGGCTTATGAGAGGTGTGGTCTGGATGTCTGAAGTACTGCAGAATGAGATGTCTTTTGGTCATGTGCTCTTCACAAAGTAAGTGGTTTTTATCTTGAAGGTTTCAAATGATTCAGTATCTCTACAGCAGAGAATTGCAGCTCCTGTAGTGGAAACCATTTGCATCCTCAGCTAGTATTTTCTTCTACAAAAACACAAAGACAAAGGGCTGAGAGTAAGAAACTTTTAGTCCACTTTCCTTTTAAAGATGGATGAGCATTACTGAAACTTTGTCTGTAGAGCAAGGTGAATCAGAGCAGATATTGCAGAATAAGCTACTCCAGTGAAGATGTTATTGTTCTAGTGTTTACATTTTATGCTAGAGTAGAATGACTTGTCTTCCATGTTGGATGTCCACATAGTCTGAAATACCTGTCCCTGAATATTACACAAATTACACACATTGTCAGAATTTCCTCTCTGCTGATTTTGTTTTTTCTTGGGTCTAATGATGGACTACAAAATCTAAGTCTTATGGTAAGGTGCCTATCACATCATTTAAATTATCTCACTTCACAACCTGTAGAATGGAGGTAATTGTCTAGCTGATGTATTTAGGCTGTAAGGTTGCAGCTGCCAAGGGCCTATTCGTGCACTGTGCTCGTAGGGCAGTGATTCTTGCCCTTGTCAAGGTCCCTGGAGGCTGCTATAGTATGGCTGCTACTGCTGACACAGATAATGGTTTTACTAGTGCTCTTTGCACTGCCAGCTTGAATCCTGTGGTCAGGAAAAGCCTGTATATTGACATTATACAATAGGTTTAAAACTCAAACTAGAGGATCTTCTGAATGAAGAAGATTCGTTTAAGGTGTGGGTTGATTTGTTGTACAGATGGGTTTGAGACTGTTCCTTTTCTGGACAGAGAATTTCAAAATTTGACATGAGTTCAAGCCCAGAAGCCCTCATATATACTCTGCATATACTCATATATACTCATATAGACTCTGAAAAAGTTTTTCTTCAGGTCAGAACTTTTTAGCTTGGCAACCGCTCTGCCGAGATCAGTGCCGAGGATGTAGACAGCACTGTCTTGTTTTCCATCTGCCTGTCTGTCTCCATCTGTTGTTCCCTGCCTTAGAATTCAGACGTAAGCTCCTTGTGGGAGGAGACCTCTTTTTCTGATGAGCTTGTGCAGCCCTGTATCACAATGGGTCTGTGAGTGGGGCTATTCAGTGTACAAGTTTAATATATATTGGAAGTATTTTTACGTAAAACCACAATAAAGCAATTCTCCCTCTCCTTCCATTACAGCATTTTCACTTGCAGAAATCTCTGCTCTGACTGTGCATGTGCAGTGCATCTGAGCATGTTTTGTTGCTTCAGAGATGACATCATGAGGCAATTGCCTGCAGTGACTAGGAGATATTAGGAAGGAGCATTTTTACAACTTCCATAAAATGGCATTAAACTTGGCAAACTCATGTGCAAACAGCAAGAAGAACCCTCTGGGAAGGGTTGTTAAATGCCTTCATCACTTAAATGCATTTAAACATTGTGTTTAAATGAAGGCAGGAGGAGTGAGATTAGCTCCCACTGTGTATCTCCCTCCCCAGCATTGCATAGTAAAAAGCATACAGACTTCTCATTGTCAAAACCAATCGCCCTCCCATAACCCTCCTGTCACTTTAATGCAGATGAAAAGCAACAAAGCATTAATTAATTACCTTTAAAACAGTAGTGAAGATGTTGGCAGCAGCAAGTGCACTTGTAATAACATTTCAATGCAATTATCTTTTAATCAGCACGGAAAATGGGTTTGTAGAATACTTTTCATATCTGGAATATCCCAGCAAACTTCACAGCAATGGTTTTGATGTGGATTGAATGGCAGATGTGCAGGTAAACAGCTGCCATGAGAGCTGTCATACACCTTCAAATGTATATCAAAGTGCTACAGGGCTTCTCTTTCAGAAAAATGCTATGTGTTCATAAGCTTGATGAACAGGGATGGGCAGAAGGGATTTCTCTTTGACATCTTCTCTGAAGGAGCCCGGAGGTTCTGTGACTCAGACCTGAACTGGTGACCCTCTTTTCTTCCCCCTCTCTGACTCAGAAAGTGAAGTGCTGTTGTCTGCTTTGCCACAGCATTTCCATGTATCACAGACACACAAGAGCACTGTGACCCATGGAGACAGAAAATGCAGCGGGAGAAGGAAGCATGAAAGAGGCTTGGACATCACATAGATGTATCATCTGCATCTTGTCTGAAATCATTAATGTCTCTAACCCTCCGTGTGGTGTATAGGAAAAAACAAGTAGATATGCATCTCATAGGCTGGTTTTACCAAGCACAGGAGGTATGGTACACTGCTTAGCAGATCCTCACAGAACTGTCGAGAAGTAACAATGCTAAAGTCATGGCCCATGGAAACTGTACAAAATAAACTGCTCTTACGTTCTGTGGTTTTACTTCGGTATCCTGTGTCTCCAGGCTTTTAGGGGAACTCCCATAATGCATATCTTTATCTCGACGGGAGATGGCAGTGTGTCAGGAATGCTCCGCCTTGTTCTTCATAGTGCAGGGATGAAAGGACTAGCTAATGCAAGCGGAATTGTGATGAAAGAGAATTACTGTGCAGAGCTGAGGCCACAGCTGGAAGCTGTGCAGGTCTGCCTGGGCCCATGGATGTGTGTGCTGGGGGGCATTGGTGCTTCCAGCACCTGGGCTGGTTAGAGGACAGCTGGATATGTAAGTGCCAGACCCACATCTTCCTGGTTTGGCAGACACGGAGCTGTTGTTCCATTGGACAGGGTCTCCGATTCCTTGCTCTCTGTGGCAAACATCTACTTTATATCTCTGAGATTTTGGTTTTTTGTCTGTTCCTCTTTTGGGTTTTGTTTCGTTTTTCTTTTTTTTGTTCTCTGATTCTCATTATTCAGGAAGTGGAATGTAATAAGAGCAGGACAGCTGTCTCCTTTCCTCCTGACCATTTTAATGGGTCTGTGGTTTCATCTCATAGCTGTTAGCACTTGAATTTGTCTCCTGCCTTTCACCTGCATGTTGCACAAATGCAAGCCTATGTGCAGGGAGTGTGTATGGTGTTCTGCACATACAAAGGTACTTCACAGTGATAAATATGAAAAATATTGTCCACATAACAAATAACCCCTGGACATCAATGAAGAGTTCTGCTGTGATGATGATTAAAACAAAATGTATTAGGGAGGTTCTGCTGTAAGTATGTCATATGAACCTCCTGTTCTCTCTACTGTTAAGGGTCTCTCTTGGAAAAAGCATGTAGCTTTCTTTTCTCTGTGCTTGTGGACAAACATCGTCATCGTGTAATGTTTGCTGGGATCTGCCTTTCATAGGTGGACAAGGCCAGTCTTCAGCTTTGATCAATCCTTCATTGCATAGTAAAATGCTCATGTGGAAAAAGGAAAGTAAAATAAATTTATAGTATGGTGTTCAGGTGCAGGATCAGTAAATGACATACAACCTTATTCTACTCAGTCCTTAGATTTTAATAATAAATGTGGAGACAATCAAGAATAGGTCCCAGCAAAAGGCCCCACACAGATGCACAAATTATTTTGTTTCTTCACATTATCTGTTTGAACCTATTTCTTTCCTTCCTTCCTGCCTGCCTGCCTCCCCTCTTCTCCCCTTTTCTCCCCTCCACTCTAAAAACAACTAGAAATTAACTTGAAGTATAAAGAATCAGCTATTATGCACATACAGAAAGGAGCAGTTTGTTAGCTTTGGCTAGGTTATAGATGGAAGGGCTTGGGAAGGGAAAAACTTCAATTGCAAAAACACTCGCTTGTGAACCCTTGTAATTAGCATTTTCATGGGATTTGCTCCTGACTGATCCATCATATCTGGAATTATAGTCTCATTTTCAGTGGGGTGGGTGAGGATGAGCAGCTCTTTATGCAGCATGAAGTTCCTGTTTTATGCACAGATCTGTCTTTGAAATGTTTGACTTAGCTGAATAAACCCTGAATAAGGATGTCTTGTGGAGTTACCTCTTCTATTTTACAGCACTAATTCCTTGCTTTCTTTTCCTTTACAGTTAGAACATATTCAGAAACACATATGGTATATGTAAGTAACGTTTTTTTAATTCATTTTTGTATGCATTCATTGTTGGTTCTGATATTCTAGTGATCTCAGAAGAGTGAGACTGGAGTTTGAAAGCGGATTTCACACAGGTGGAAAAATGAGCAGAGGATAGAAAGACATCTGATTTTTTTTTTTTTTTACCCTTTGCAGCTCATATAATTTCTTGTACAGTGGCTAACAACTGTTCGAAACATTCAGTCCAGCAACTTGCTGTCTTAAAGAGATACCTGCAGGGGATGAGCAAAAAAACCCTTACTGGCAGCCATATTTAGTTTGCTATCCAAGTGCTACAGAGAATCCCTTGTAACACCTTCTTGACAAGAAAGCTTTCCTTTGTTCCTTCTTGGCATCTTGTTTTTTCTGTGAAGTAGAAACAAAAATGATGATATTGATAAGTAAGCACCTGTGAGCAAGAGCTTTTCTGTCTCATAATCCCCACTCCTTCAGAGCAAGCTAAGAGGCTGCTTCTGACCTTGTGACCTGTTGATGTGAGAGTAGTTCTGTGAGTTGATTAAAAGCAGCAGTCTTGACAGTGAAACAGGAGTTCTGTGAGAAAAGTACATGCCTGTCTGGTGGTTTGGGTATAAGGAAGATTGATGGCTTTTAAAAGTGACCTTGTACTTTGCATAGCCTTAATAGTATTTCAAGAAACCTAAGTAAATAACTTTTTTATACTGATGATAACCTAATCAAACTAAGGAGAATACTTCACATATTAAAGAAGGAAATGATGCTTTGATACATATTTCTCAGGGTCAGCATTTCCCAGGTAGGTGATAAGGAAAGTCCTACCTTCATAATCCTATCATTGCTCTTGAGAAATGCTTGAGGATGATATGAACTGATGTATAAGCCTGTCACCAGGAAAAAAAACCCCAACAAACCATTTTTTTTTATTTGTTTGGTTTTCTCTAATTCTGTCTTATGGGCAGTGTTCACCTCTGGGTTTATCTGATGCAATAAAAACTGAGGGCATTCAACAGTTTGTTGAATAAATAAGAAAACATTTGAACTAAGAAAATACTTAGTTCACCTGAAATGGTGGCAGTACTCTGCCCATGGCTTTTTCAGGCTCTCCGCAGTTACCAGACGTGGACACCTTTCTAAACCAAAAAAGAGCAGGAGTGATGTTTTCAGCAAGTTCATTTTTTTTAAAAACTCTCATGGATTAATGAAGAAATGAAGAGGGAAAATCTCTAATTATAATGTGAGAAATGCCTTCTATAATGTTTTACTGGTAATTCCAAAAGTAAATGCAGCTTACATCATATTGGACAGCTTATCCCCTCTATTTCTTCATGGAGTGAAATCAGCTGACTCACTGTGCTTTGATCAGAGCTGGAATAGGAAATATAATAAAAAGTTATTGATCACTTATATTATTATTCTAACCCTTCTCAAGACTTTTGCCTAAAAATTTTCACTTGTTGAAGGACTGTTGTCCCAGGTTCACATATGCAAATACACCAGTGTCATTTCATGACTTAATATTTAGAATTTGAAGACTTTTTTCTTTGCAGACATAAGCATTTGAACATTTTCATGTACTTCTCAGTGAAGGTCAGATCCTCTGATGATTGACACAGTAAACTGTGTCAAGGGAAAATAGCATCTGAGGCTGTTTTCAGAAGTAGAAACTGAGTTTTGCAGAAGCAACTCTCCCCTAGATTCCCAGTGTAGTCAGTGCAAAAAGGCTCTTCCAGACGTCTTTTCAGATTGCCTAAAAAAGAAGTTTCTGCTCAAAATAGCTTTTTTAATGAGTCTCTTTTTCATTTTCTCTATACTGGCCATGGATTGACCTTAGGAGGTTAACCTCCCGTGGCTAATTTTAGTCAGTGAATAACCCTGCCACCTCTGAAACTTAGCTGCTTTCATCTGGTAATGTTTCACAGCCTCTTTGCATTCATTTTTCCTGGAAGAACTGATGCTGACAGAGAAGGAGAGGTTATAAGTGTTTTATGCTATGGCTGTTTTGCTCACCTCTATATTTTTTTCTCTATCTACTATTTTATGTAAAATCTTCATCCTTTGTCATGTATACGTTACTGACCTGAAAGTTGTACTCAGAACATACAAGTGATTTCACTTAATTCTACAAAGAAATATTAAGGCTACTGTAAAACTGAGGAAAATATTTAATTGCAGACTAAGGCAGACAAAGAGGTCTTGAAAGTTGAAATCATGATTCACAAGCCTAAAAAAGGAAAAAGAAATCGAAGCAAACCCTCTCATCAACAACCTCCAGTTCTTCTTGCTCTCCCACCCAAATTAATTCAGTGAGGTTTTTCAAACCTTCATAATTGAAACAATTTATTTTTACCTCAAACGCAGGTTATCATAAGCCAGAAAATAGACAGCAGTTATTTTCATATTTTGTAATAAAGAAAGAGGGCAAATGAAATTCACGATTGTGGTAAATACATGCTCTTATAATACAGTTGTGAAGGTACCACATTTATTAAAACAAGAAAAAGTGTATTTGTTCTGCTTTGCTTTGCACTGATGCAAATGGGCATCTCAGTGAGATTCATGAGACAATTTCATGGAGACACTGAAGAAGTCCACCCTCATCAGGAATCACAGTCATTGTAAGCACTGATCCTCAAAAAAGAGGGTGGGTTTTAAAGCAGCAATTACATTCACGTGGGCCTTAAAAAAATATATGTGATTTGCAGTATTCATCATGTAACGTTGTTTGATGTCTGTGTGGGCTGAAATGCAACAAATTTGTCACTCTCTGCTAGACTGAGAATGGAACAGGCATCACAGTCATGCCAATCACAGCCCAGACCCAGTGATTTTCATTTCCTGAAGCACTGAATTGCATTGCCAAATGACGAGACGCCTCTTTGCAGATTTTACTTGTACCTGATGAGGAGGTGTGAAAATTCCTGACCAGGTGCGGGGCATAAGGAAATGCCACTTTTCAGTGCACAGAAGATGGCAAGCTGTGCTCTCTAGAAATGTCTCCTGTGCTGATTGATACAAAAGAAACTTTCAAATTCTATTCTGCTATAGATATAGTGACTAGTAGGAAACCCAGATTTTCTGGAAATTTTCAAAGACAGTAATTCTTTTTAAACTCTGTAAATTACCTTAAGGACATCTGCTTGCAACATAATGATTCATTAATTAAGTCAATACTTTTCAGAAGTGAACTGTATGTAGATCATTGAAAAATGAAAACACTCAGGTGCTGTTCAAAGGTCTATCCTGCAAGAATTTATCTTACTGACAAGGTCATCACTGGCTTTAATAGTGCAAGGTTATGATCTGATCATTACTTATTACCTGCTGAGAGCTACATCCTGATTCTAAGAGGTAGAAGTAGTGACCTTTTACAAGGAATAAGACATTTCTTTAGTTGAACAAGGATTTTTGAACCTAGCCCTTAGATTCAGGACCATGGTGGCATTTCAGAAGACACAGAGACTTCTGCAAGACTCAAAAGGTGCATCAGAAGCTGTGTTTTAGTGGTTTGGCACACAAGAACAAATCCCAAGGAGCAGATTCTTTCTATGTCCTGTATATTCTGCTTCCAGTCCCTAAACTGAATAAAACTGAACAGGGTATGTGTGAGTGCTCATTGTAAGAGAAGTGGAATCTGACCCATGTTGTCATGACCCATGTAATGCATGCAGACCAGAGTCTGACTTCATGGCATGTATCCAGGACAGGCTGAGCCTGTTTTCACTATAAAGATAAAATGAAAATTTTTGAGGAGTCTTTTTGCAAATGATGTCCCACAAACAGTTAATAGAGCAGATGCCTGACAACTGCATTTCAAGTTGCTTAAAAATAAATTGCAAGTAGAACCCAACAATCTCTTGTGATTGTCCCAGCATGTAACTATCCTATTCTGTCTATAGTTACTTAGTATTGCCTTCTTACCTTGGAGGAGATAATCTGCATTGGCTTTCTTTTTGGTACATTGGCTGAGACCTGAGCTCATATGTATGATCCTACCACAGTTGCTTTCTAACTTGCACAAGAAAAATTAAGGACGTTTGAATCGTAACTCCTTTTTCTGTGTAGATACTTGGATAGCTCATATCTGAGTCAGGAACATTTTAAGCTGTGCAACTTCACAAGTCGTGTCCACCTTATTTCTTCCAGCATCAAAAAGAAGAATCTCTTGTCCAAACTCTGCCCCATAAACAGCAAATATAGTTTAAATATTCCTGATTCCTGTCACTCACCCTGGGAGCCTGAACCCAGCAATCACATTTTCAGCACATAAAGGAAAGGGAGGACCTGACCCACAGAGAAGGGAAATGTCAACATCACATGCAACATCCATTGAGAAATAACAAAGATTCAGAGTAGGCAGTTTCTCCAACCAAAACACCACCACCACCACCAAACCCACTTCTTTGGGTGGATAGAGTTTACATAAATTGCTCACTGCCTACTGAAATAAAAATCAAACTATATTCAGGATGCCTGTAATATATATCATTAGTTGGTTATAAATACCCTGACACCTTGACCTGTTTCTTACAGTCAGGGCCTTTAATTGTGATGACAAATCAATACTTCCTGAGCCTAGTGAATAGGGTGAGATAATTGTGCAGAAAGCCTGCGTTAACTACAGTTGAAAGAGTAATATGTTGTACTGCTAATGTTGTGTTCTGAGGTCTGCCACTGACCTCGGGCATTGCACTTGAACCAAAATTTTCAGATTTGCATGTCTGAAGAGGAGATTGTCGTATTTGGGCATGTAATTAAGCAGCCTGGTTTCCCAAAAAACCCTTTAAAGTGTGTCAAGTGGGAACCTGGACACTGAGGTCTCTTAATCACATTAGAAGCATTAACTGCTGCCATGCAGGTTGTAATCAGAATTGGTGAAAAATAGCAACAGTTTGTTCAGAGCTCCTTCTTTGAAAGAGAATCGTTCAGCTTGCACTTTTCAGCCTGATAGTCTGAGGTCTGGCCTGCTGATGAGACAGCATCTCTAAAACCACATAGTGTTTTATAAATGTTTGGTATTAGGATGCTGAACAGCTGCTTCTATTACAAGGGCACTGGTAAGTGAAGTTCCTATTGCCTTTCTGACTGAACACAGACATTTCTCATTAAAGACCCGAATCCACAAGCTGATGGTCAATCTTAGCCTTCACAACAGTTTCTTCTGAGAAGAATATCTGTCTGGTTGGGAGCTCTGGTCTCTCAGTGGGAATTTAGCAAGCTATTTCCATCTGTTGCTGCAGGCTGTGTTTCAGAGTATGGGTTCATTTGTGACTCATGTTTCTTTTCTCTCCTTCTTTCCCTCCCCCTTTCTCTCTCTCATCTTCTTTCCTCTGCAGAGGGGGTAAGAATGAGCCAGAACCAGAGCAACCAATCCCTCGAAAGGTGCAGATTCGTTCTCTCCCTTCCCTGGAGGACATTGATCCAGACGTGTTAGATAGCATGCACTCGTTAGGCTGCTTCCGTGACCGAAATAAACTCTTACAGGACTTGTTGTCAGAAGAGTAAGCACTTGCTCAGTCTTTGTATCAGCTGGGTGGCCAGGGGCTGGGATGCTTATAAACATGGTGAGAGGCGGAGAGCACTTTAACTGATGTCTCTCTCTGTGAGCAGCTGGTAGCAAGTTCTCACCCTCTGGCTGTTCATTTGCTAGTGAGGTGCTGGGAGCAAGCACCGAGCCTTTCTTGCTCCATGAGTCAGAAGCTCACAGCCTGACCAGCAATGGGGACGTGGTGCTCTCTCTTCTCTTGCTGCCAGGCCAGGTCAGTTCATCAAAAGATGGGCTGTACATTCCGAATGGGGAGGTATCATTACTGTTATTTGCATTGGATATGCCTTTGTTGGCAAATTTTTATTTATTTCAAGCCTATGCCTAACAGCTGGTGTATTTCCTGAGATGTTAAGAGGGACACGTAGTAGGAAGAGCACTTAGAGGCTCAGACCTGTCTTGCAGCTACTCCTGGTGTGAACTTCCCGTGGACACATTACCTTGTCTGTCCTGTGCCTCTCTTCTGTGTGTATAATGTGGGAATTGTATTTCCTTTCCTCACTAGCTGCTTGTTGGAGAGAGCAAAGGTCTCAAAAGCTTTGTGGGTTGTGTCTCTTGCTGGCAGGTACAAGACTATTTCCAACTTATTTAGAATAACTTTAACTGTTTGTTTGATGAAAAGGGTTTATCTACATATTGCTGTTTTTTCTTTCCGAATTAAATATTTTTTCTTTTTTATTTTTTTCAGGGAAAACCAAGAAAAAATGATTTATTTTCTTCTGCTTGACCGGAAGGAGAGGTATCCTAGTCATGAAGATGAGGATCTTCCTCCTAGAAATGAAATAGGTACTACAAATATGGCTACAGTCATCACGAACCCATCTCAACTAGTTCCTCTTCACCTTTGTTTTTTTTTTTAATTTTATTTTAATATGAACCCAAACTCTAGCACCACTGTTACTTTCCCAATGAAACAGTGTGAGAATTGATGAGAATCCTCAGCCTGGGACAAGCATGTCTGTTTCGTGGCTAAACTCAAAGTCTTCATTTTTCAGGACATGTGTGTCTCACAGTGCAGAAACATTTATATAGGTCCTGAATGAGACCTTAAAAAATATGCCATGGACCCATACTCTCTCTCTATGCAAGCAGATAGGGTTTAGAAGCAGTGTGATCTAGTGGCAGAATTTTCTAGTTACTAATCTACATGCAGTATTGCAGAAATGCTGCTCATGGACTTTAGCTAGAAAGACTGTGTAGCAGTGCATCCCTATGCAGTTACATATGTACACATTCTCTTTTCTGTAGGTGAATACATACACGGTTCAAAGTATGAGTAATATCACTTAGCTGTTTATAAGACATAAATCAAACTCCCATGTTCTTAGAAAGATTTTAAAAGCTTAATGTGCAGTAAGATTATATATCTTATAAAGCTCTTGTGATACCACTTTATTCCTATTTATTCGTTGGTATTTTAGGGTGCTGCTGATCACCAAGTACTTCACTAATCTAGACAACAGGAAAAAAGCTTCCCAAGGATCTAACTATATAAGTGTGTCTTGCTGTGCAGAGTGACAAAAGTTTAATAAAGGATTAGTCAATTCTAGCAATGATCTGAAATAGCATTTTTACATGGCAGTGTTGTGATTTTTAGGAATTGTATTTCAGCACTTTGAAGACTAGAAGCAAAGTGCTAACTTTGTTTTTCCTGGGAAGTCTGGAATCTCAACAAGTCTACAGTGCAATGCTATATTGCACTATAGGTTTGTTAATGCTACCATGAATTATTGCCTTATCCAAGTTCCAGGCTCCAGACCAGGATAATTTTGCAGGGGATTATCTTCTGTGGTAGAAGAGATGAAAGTTCTTATTAACACAGCAATTTTTTAAACTCCTACCCAGGTGGAGCTACAGAGAGCATGTTAGTGGGGATCCTCATGAAGATGGGTAGGTGTGCCAGCTGCAGGTCCTGTGGTCAAAAGCCCCTTGCTCAGTGCAGTTTGTCATCTAGCCCTTCACTAATCAGCTTTTGACTCAAACAGATTATTCTGCCATGTAAGGACAGCATCATCTTGTTTTAGAAATGCTTTTGTCTTAAGAAAAGAAGCAAGGTCACTCTAGAATCTTCGTGTGCAGCATATAACTGAATATGTAGCTATGCCCTAAATACATCATATATCTCTCTTCTGCATGACAAAATATTTTCATGGTTTGAACTGAAATATTTTGCTCCACTCTTGTATATTTTTGTACAAGAAGTGAAAATGTTTCCTAACATACTCTGAATGTTACATTGTGCCTCACCACCACATTTGAGCATTATTCCTTGAGTGTTTGTAGGTTGTATTTCCTCTTCTATGGGGTTTCCACGTCCTCTGTTCACAGCAGTATCTCTGAGAACAGGGGTCAGGGTTTAATTAGGAACAGTCATGTGTCTGATTAATATCTCATCATTAATCAGTAGCAATTGCCTTGCACGAAAAAGAAAAGCAGAGAAAAAGAAACTGATTTAATAATCACAGCTTGAGTAAACCACATTCATGAGAGTTGTGTTTTGTCTGAGGTCTTGCCAAAATAAAAAAAAAAGGCATCTGAGAATATCTGAGAATATATTACTTTTTCCTCTTTCTTGGCCTATGAGGTCTCAGAAAGGATGAATGCAGGTAAAAATCTGGCCAGCTTAGGCTTGCACTCTCTTCTAGTGTCTCTTTGTTCTGTTTCAGCCGTATGAAGTTTTTTCAAAGGACTAGGGAAGGGCCACTTCCAACATCTTTCAAGTTGAGCTCCATTTTCTTTACTTGAAAACATAGGAATGAGAAACTTCTCAGTAAAGTGAATGAATATCAACTAATGTCTCCTTGTGGAAAAGGCTTCTGTGGAGTGAAGTTTCTTAATAAACCAGAGAGCAAGAGATTGGGCCAGAACAGATATATAGGATATAGGTGCCTCATCCAAATTCAGAAGGTGAACCTTTATTTCCCACCTTCCAGGAGAAGATGGGTTTATAATTGGATCATTCCCTATATGATTCTCTCTTCTCTTGTAAAAATCCTTAGGAATGGCTTCATTTGTCTGATGTGAAATAAAAAGAAAATACATCCTCAAATCACAGATCTGGACTTCAACTTGATGGGTTTTTTTTGTTATGTGGAATATTTCCAGAGAATCAAGAAGAGAAGGGCAAATACTGGAGGATTTCCTATTTTTAATTCCTGTGCTGCTGCAAAATCTCCTACTGCTTTTGTATGACACCACTTTAGTCGTTATGGCTGGATGGCTGTGTATTTAACTATTTCTTTGGTATCTTTAGACTTGACAGTGATGGTGCCCTGTCATTTCTTAATCAGACCTGCCTAAAAAGTATGTGTAATATTTGCTGCCTTCAGCCATATATAGTCTAGGACTTGCCAGTTTTAAAGAGGCATCAGATACCTTTATTAGAAGCTAAATCACATTCCTGGAAACTTCTGGATGTATTTTCCACCCAACTTTTGGGAATTGCTGTTCCTGAATTTATAGGTGTATTTCACCACCTACTCTTTTTACTTACTCTCTCTCTTTGATAGTTTAAAATATAGATTGGAAATCAATATCTTCCAGCATCTTAAGCAGCAAGGACTGATAAAAAAGAATCATTTAGCTTGTTAGTGATATCCTTTTCTTCCTTAATTGTTCTCTTGATGCCCTCATGGTCCCTTTGGCTAATGTCCTTCTCTCAAGCTTTCTCTTTCTGATGGCTGTAAAAAACACCATCATCCAAGTCTTTAGCTAATTCCTCTTCAAATTTCTTCTTCTCTGTCTTTTAAAGTCTACCTTCTGTTTGGCCTGTCACTTTTGTAAGTGTTGCTTGGCTGAATTCTAAGGTCTTCTGTTTTGAACATGCTTGGATCAAACTGCCTTTTAAAATATCTGTTCATAAAATGTTTTTCTTGCTTTTTTCCATCTTTCTTGTTTAGCCTCTATTGTTAACTTACATGGATGCAATTTTGAGCTTATTCATCTCCATTCTTTTGATATTACTGCTTTTTTCATCTTCCTTCTTCCTCCTTTCTTTTAAACTGGACTCTTTTACCTTCCTTTCTAATGTCTCGTATCCTGCCACAAAACTTGTGTCAATTTTGGGTTTTGTATACTCTCGATATGTGTATTGTTTGGCTCTAGTCACACTTCTGATACCAGCAGTTGTTCTGTGGCATGAATTCTTTCTCATACTTTCAACTTGCTCAAAGAAACAGGAGTTTGAAATATCTAAACCTTGTCCCACCTTACTTTTGATTACTTCCATGTATGCAGCTGAAGGCACACAGTGTAAAAGCTCTATTTGGTTTATCTCCCTTTGTTTTTCTGTCAACTATATGCAGTCTTCATTTTTCCTATCTGGAGGTCATTGCCCCTACCATTTTCCACTATGTTTTTATTACTAGATATAGTTTGAAATCAAGTGAGATACAACAGCATTTTTTTCTAATTATTTTTTTAACAGTAACATTATTACTGCTAATACCAAGAATACTTGTTTTATACAGTAATGGGGTCAGTTGTTATCACTAACTCATTTGGATTTGAGCTGTCTTTGCTTATGCTCATTGTTTCAAGAATAAGCTCTGTCTTAAAGAGGTCTTGTTCTAAAAAACATGATGTGAGAGAGAGAAAAGAAACAAGCAGATGAGGGAGGTGTGAGGAGGGCAGGATAATGAAGACTGGGCACTAGAGGTGGAATTGTCAAATGTGGTATTTCTAGTTTTGCAAAGGAATCATGGCAGAAGAAGAAGCCTTAAGGGGCTGGGCACTGTGAGCTTCCTTTTAACAGTGGGGGGGAGGGATGCCTTCTTTTACAAGTGGTCACTCTCCACTAAAATTAAAAGTGTGTCTATAAGTAGGGGCAGGGAACAGAAATATCCCAACCAAAGAAAAGAAAATTGTTCTGTATTTTTTACTGCCTTTTTCCTTCTTACTGTTTTGATGCCACGAGAGGTGTTAGTAATAAAACGTTTCAGCAGGTCTGTTTGATTCCCTGCTTCACCACAGAGGTGTGTATGGTTTGGCAAGTCACCTTCTGCAGTGCGTTTTGGTATCTAAAGACTCTTTTCAGAAGAATTTAAGTGCTCCTCAGAACCTCAGGAAATGCTTGTCAAGATCTTTCGGAATGAATTGCCTTTAAATCTCATACCTCAGTTTTCACTCTGCAAGGCTAAAATAGCATTTTGATACCTCATAGAATTGTTACACAATAAAAGGTGGAAAGCATTTCAGTTACTATAGTAGTAAGACCTGTATAATGACCTCTGAGAGAAATTTTAGTGGTTCTCATTGAAGATTCATCTCAGGTAGACAAGCATGTTTAATTTGTAATGCTGAAGGAGGAAAAATATAAATCAGGGAAAAACCTGAAATCTAATCTTAAGGATACAAAAAAAAGGTATGTTTTCAGAACAGAATGCAATTCTGAGTTCAGAGTGTACCCGTGTCCCTGTGTCACATTTAATCTAGCTAGCAGGGACATCGAAGGCGAGCTCTCACAACCTGAGCACATATACAGGATCCCTAGATGGCTTATACTCTGGCTAACAGCTTGTGCTATAGCCCATGCTGTCATCTTGTATCATCTTGTTATTACTGTTACCAGCTTTGTAAGCTAATTTCTGCAAGCTATGGTATAGTTGTACCTTTATTTTACAGTGCTCATACATACATTCAGGGCAGTAGCAGTTCTCATTCTCTCTGTAGATGGATTGCAACTTATGTCTTAATGCTTGCAAATTTGGAAGAAGGGAGAAATCGCAAATGTTCATCTCCATCATGAAGATATCTCTCACTGTAGGGGAGGTGTGGGAGTGAAATTGTTGAGAGAGGATTTAACCAACCTCTGTGAGGTAAGTCACAGCTAAGTGCAGCTGACAGCATTTTCTTTTCATAAAGATCCCCCCAGGAAGCGTGTGGACTCCCCAATGCTGAACAGGCATGGGAAGCGGCGGCCAGAAAGAAAGTCGATGGAGGTTCTCAGTGTGACAGATGGCGGCTCCCCGGTCCCTGCTCGCAGAGCTATTGAAATGGCACAACATGGACAGAGGTGGGTCTCTGCTTTACCCAGGAGTCCTGCCTGTTTATGTTTGCTACCCCTCTTTATGTTATACATACAAAGGAGCTGTGGAGCTTTTCTGTTTGCACCAGCACTCATTACAGCTTCCAAGCACATTTGCAACATGGTCTGGCAGCCAGCTGTGCTTGTGCACACAGGAGCAGAAGTCCTGCCAGGGGCCTAAGGGTTCCGTTCAATTGCAGCTATTCCTCAGGAAACCACCATGTCCTCTGGGCAAGATTCCTCTCACCTCTTTTTAATTGTGGAGAACTTAGGCGTTCAGTCTAAGCTTGCAATACAGGCTGACTAGGCAATGGGGACAGATGAGGGCTTTGGAAGGTCTCACATACATATGTCCTGTCAAACAGGATAAATTACCCTCTGCTTGTTCTTCTCTATCTCCATAGCTTACAGCAGGAATCCAAGTGACTATATTGGATTAAGTTACTAGTTTTTGGGCACCTGAAGTTAAATGAGATGAACTCCACCCTCCATGTCATCAGAACAACTTGAATCTGGAAAGCCCTGTCCAGGCCATCTGTATATGCCTCTAAAATGTGCTGTTAGAGCCAGCTTGCATCTGATCCACATAAATTACCAAATGCTTGTAAAGTAATAAAATATATATCATTTTACCTCTTTTCTATCAAAGAAAGTGTCAGTCTTATGGGGAAACAGCAGAGGAAAATGATGTCTCATGACATGTCTCATGAGTTCTCATGTCTCATGAGTTCTGAGAGTGTAAGTGAACTGTAGAAATTCACTTACACGAACCATGGAAGTTGCTTCCCCAGTCCCTATGACTAGCCTTAAGGGAAGCACATGCATTTGGTTTCACATTTGCATAAATAAATCAATATAAAAGAACACTTTACATACATGTATGATGATGGTGCTATAACTTCTGTTTCAGCTTTGACATGAGTTTTATTCATTCAGCTCTTAAGATCTCTTCACAAAGAGCTTGCTGTGCCCAGAAGCTCCCTTTGCTGACTGAGGACTGGGTGAAGAACCTGAAGTAATTTCATAGATATTCCAGAGGCCCCTAGAATTTCTGGAAAGTTTGGCTGGCAAATGTTACAGTTCTATCTACGGTGATGAAAAAGTGATGTTTTCCAGAATCTGCTAGGACTTATTTCAGACTGGATATGTGGCCTTGAGATACACTGCCATAAAGATTTTTCGTTGTAGTGTAGGCTGAAAAGCTGTCTTGAATATGTGATTTCCTTTGGTGTGAGATCTGGGTGAAGGAAGTGTTCAGGACAGGGTGTGCTCAGTGTTCTTCATAGGCCTCAAAGTGATAAGGATGAACACAACACTGACTCCTTGTTCAGCCTGCAGTGTTTAATCTGGTACCTGGTAGATGCATGGGCCATGAAGCTCCCAGAGCCTGACAGAGGCAAATCACTTTTCCCTACCCCAAGGCTGCCTGTGAGTCACAGTATTCTGTGGCTGTTTACAGGAAGTGTCCAACTGAATGGAACAAACAGGATGTGTTAGATTGATCACAAAGTTTTCTGAGAGCTGAAACCTTTTCTTCCAGCTCTCAACTTTGACTTTGGATTCAAAAGCCTGCAGAGGCAAAGCTGTGTCTTGCTATCCAAAGTATTTCTTTTGGTTTTAAATGTCTCACTCAATTCACAAAATCCTCTCACATGAGGAAACAATTGAAGTCAAAAGGGGATGGGTTCAGAGCAGAGACATATCCAGGCTACATATCAATAAAGAAAGGCTGTGGCTTAAGGAGGAAGCAAAACCTGCCAGGCACAAAAGAGATATGGGGCAATGCATACCACAACTCAGGGATGGACATAAAGGTGTAATTAAGGGTGGAGAAAGGGATGTAATAACACCATGATTGATGATGATGAGCATGGCAGTGCTTGTTTTCGAAGGGGTTAAAGGGAAGATGTTATTTTACTCCACGTGCAAGCTTCTATAATTCATACCATACACATCCACAGATGACAACGGCACATTTTGTGTTTCTGGCAGCACAGTCATTTATAACATGAACTGGCTTCATTAACGAACACCACTGCATGGGGGTTGTCTGGGGACGATGCATTGATGATGGGACACCATCTGTCAGAACAGTCAGTAACAAAATGACAAGTGCCTTCCACAAAGAATGGGGATTTTTAATGGCAAGTCGCATATTCTATTCCATGAAATGACCCACTGACAGTGGATTTTCAGCAGTAGGGTTTAGATCCCAGACATGGATGCTTTTTTAAGATGCTTTGGTCTCAAGAGATGACTATTCACTGCTTTTATCCCACAATACTAGGAAGATGGACCACAGAAACAGGTCTCCTTTTTAGGCATAGATGACTTGTGTTAACATCTGGAGACACAAAGCCATTGCTCCTTTTTTGAGCTGGCAAAGATACACTTCTAACCAGTGGGCAAAACACACCCAAATGTCATGTGATTTATTCCTACTGTCCTCTTTCCCAGTAATAAACAGATGTTTGCTTGCATAAAGAGGATTTATGTTATAACCTCTGGTTTATATGCCTGTGTGATGAACTGTCTTTTAGTAACCATGCCAGGGGCCCTACAAGTTTCTGGTCTTGGTTTGTCTAGGGCATATCTTTTCACTGAAATTTGAAACTTGGCAGCCTGCAACCCTACAGGCTGAGAAAGTATTAAGTGAAAAATGCAGTCCTTCAGTGACTTTGTTTTGAATAATGGATGAGGGGAATTCAGCACAAAGGTAGCAAAAATAAGCTACTTACTGAGCTTATGGGCTCCTTGAAATGCTTGTGCTGACCTCTCCAAGTGTTCTCCATTGGGTCTTTGTATATGGCAAAGTTAGTATGCACAAACTCTAGCCACCCTAAAACTGGTGGCTAAGTTTTGTTAATTCTTGAGTTTCCCTGATAGTTGTCAACTAAATGGGTTCATAGTTATATCTTATTTGCTTTTGCTATTCTGGTATCCCCACCTCTCAGACTATCTGGTATTTCATTGAAACATCAGAAAAAAAGAGGTAGTTTCTGAGCTTAGTTTATCATTAGCTAATTTGTCCCTTGTGCTAAAATCACATAGACTAGGAAGAATTCTGTGGGGGCTAGAATCTGTTGGGGATATGCCAGAAATTTTCAGCAGCTTTGCTATGAGAGTCAAAAAACCCTTCTAAAGTGGGCTACATTAACTATTCATTTTTTTCTAGTTATGAAGTGGAGAGCTTGCATGAAAGATCATCTAACATTAGGAAGCAGTGTTCTGTGAAACAGTGAAGCATATTACCAGGGAAACATATTAGAGAGAAGGCTGCCCTTTTAGTAAAGCATAGGGAATTTTACTTCTAAGCTGCAGGGATTCAGACCCAAGATGAAAAGGAAGGGAATTTTTCTATACACCGAGTATATGAAAGAGAGTTGGGAGTTAAGTGGTAATGGACCCTACAAATTAGAATACAAAATGGATTACTGCTCCTCTAAGAGGCTCTAAGATCTGATTTTAACCTTTTCCCAGACTGTGCTTAGTGTTGAGGTCTTCTAGAAAAGTCTTGAGTAATGAACGCTTTGTAATTTATGCCTTCAGGCATGTTCTCTTTTCCCTGGACAATGTGACAAAGTAGATGGTACCTGGGTTTTAAATTGGATAAGGAGAGCAGGGTTTACAAATATGCATGGGGGAAGTCATCTTAACCTCAGAAATCAGGGGAAGACAATGAACTTCAGCACTGTGTAGGCATGAGCAATAGCTGAAAAGCAAAAGAAAAGTTTTTCAGAGCACTGCTTAAAAAGGGGAGGATGGGTTGGGGGGGCTGGGTGTCCAGCATTGCATCAGGTGACTCTCTTTTATAAAAATGTCCACAGTAGTAACTCTGTTTTCTCGCTTTGTTCCTGCCATAGTAAAACAATGTTCAGTAAAAGCCTGGATATCTCTGAAGCCAATCCCAAATTCAACAAAGAAGAAAGGTATAAACACTGACAATATGTTCCTCTCCTCTACCTCACTGCTGAGACCTTAAAGATGCAGTAATTACCTTCTCCATGTGGGGACAGAGCTGTTCTCTCTTTAGAGAGAAACAAAAAGGGTGGTACATTTACAGCCCCACACTATGTATGATTTTGTACAGTACCATTCCTTTGAGGCTATCCCCAATGCAGCCTGGGACTGTACCAACAATTTCCCCACTAAATTTCATCCTACTTCTATTTTGGGTTCAGTTCTGCCATGAGTGAGGATGCCCAGGGTAGAAGATGTATTTGTAAGACTTCCTTGGGAAGGATTGGAATAAAACACTAGTAAAGCCCAGAGTGCTCCACTCCCAGCATTAGAAACAGTAGCACAATTGAGTCAGTGACAACAAATGTAGGAAACTTTGGAAATTCAGTCTGACAGAGCAAAATATTAAGTACCTGTAGGTAAGAGACAAACTCCATAAGACTACCCAGAGGACACAAGAGGAAAATATGATTGAAGAGTTTTTGGAGGATGATTCCAATCTAGCCGTTCAAGTGACAGATGGTGAAGAATAACAAAAAAGGGTAACTCCCAACTCTGAATAGAGACACAGGCAGGCAACCAGATTTACGGAGTTTAAGTGGACTTACGTGGGTCCATGAACACAAAAAAAAAGTTTAGACTTTTGGGAAGGTTTTTAGTGGACATGGTGTTTCTAAAATTTTGGTCTCAGAGGGAGAGAATTTTTCTCCGTGTTGAAAGCTGGCATCCCAATGGATAACTCTTCATCAAAATGTAATCCCAGTGCATTTTGGAGAGACACTTAGCTTACCCAAAGGTTAGGAGTATGGCATATGATTCAAAAAGGGAGAAGCAATGGCTTCCTTAAAGGAACCTATGGACTTGGCAAACCATTCTTCTTTACATTTCCCCTTTTCACAGAAATCTTTCTATTTAAAAGTAAGTGTGGCCTTTAAGCCTCCAGAGACTTGCAGGATGTGTGAGGGACAGACCCTGTTTTGGCCTTTTGCAGGCTGAGACAGTCCTTTGTAGGCAATGTTTCAAATCCTGAACCTGGAATCTGGATCTGCAGGAGAGGTTGTGACGCATGTGGGGTGTAGAGCACCCTCTGTAAGATGTCAAATACCAGCAAACATTGGGCCTGAACTGTTGGCAACATCTTAGTTGCACAGCTGTGAAGAAGTAGTGGTTATACGGCCTTTAGTGGCTGGGCTTTCCTGGACTGTTAGCATAGACATGGAAATTCCTGTTCCTTTCTCTGATTCTCTGTATATGTAAGTTCTGTTCTTGAACATATGGCACTTCTTGCATTAAAAATTAGTCTGAAGTTACTCCAAATATGTGCTTTTTCACAGCGATTAGAAGTCAGGTCCAGTAAGAGAAGTGCAGAAATTTTATCTATGACAAGAGAAGGGTCTTTCAGCAGATGTTCCTCGCACCATTCCTTGTCCCTCTTTCTTTCTCTGGCAGCTGCTACAGCTGTGTTAGGAGCAGAGGAAATGACCCTTCAGTAACTTCTGGGGGAATTTCTGAAATCCACACAGGCGTTTCTTGTTCCCTCTCAAAGGTGGTATTTTTCAGACAACAGGAGAAGGTTAGAGCACTGCACAAGGATCAGCCAGGGTCCTGCTCATTCAAGGACCAGGCTGATTTTTTGAGGATCACATTCGCTATGATCTTACCTCCCTCCCACTTCTAGGAGTTAGAATGAAGGACCTCAGTGCTGGAAATGTGAGAGAACATGGATTCTAGATCTGAGCACAACCACTTGAAAAGAAGGGACAGGCAGCAAAGAGAACCCCAGCAAAATGGGGTCAGATAATCAGGATGGCCATTAAATTTTTGGCCAGTGTTTAATTGTCCAATTTTATGCTATCTTTTTTAAAGGAATACTGCATCTTTAAGGGTCCCTTCCCTCTAGATGCACATGGTTGTCTTAGTAGCTGAGGCCACTGTCCCTTTCTTTTTCTTTTTCTTTCTTTCTGACTTTCTTTCACCCCCTCTTTCAGTGCTTCTCTTCTTCTGTATCTGGGTTGCTGCAGCTCCGTAGTTCACTTGCTTCAGTATTATAGGGAATGCACATGTCTGCGCTTCTGGGTCTATTGTGTCCTGGGATTGTTTATTTTTTTTATACCTCATTTCCCTTTTTCTTTACCCTATTGTCAATTTGCTTTCCATTCTCTTTGTTAACCTCTTTAGTGCCTTCCCTGTTGGGAAAATGAAAGAAACTTTATTGAACCTTCTTGCACCCATTCTATTTATATTTTACTATTCTGCATGTGTGAATATGGGTGTATTTTCTGTATAAATATACACACAGGTTCCAGTATACAATGGGTGTCAATTTGCTCTTCTCAGTTACATCACTGTAGATAGATTTGTTCAGGTATGATTGAGGACAGCATTTGTCCCTAAATATGTGCATATATTTGTATATATATGAATTAGATCTTACCCAAATTTTCACTCCAGGCTGAAATATAAATGGAGTGTCACTCAAACACATGAAAAAGATCTTACTGTAATGCTTCTTTCCACTTCTCTACCAATCCATAGCACAACAGCTTTTTTGTGCTATTTTAACTATGCTTTCATTTTAACTATTCTCAAAACTGCCTTGGTTGCCCAGCCCAGCACTTGCAATGTTGATGTAACTGGAGGCATGGCTAGTTGCACTGAGCAGTAAACTGTGAAATCTACTGGGCATATATTAAATTTGGCATTTCTGTTGGAGACTGTCTTGTGGAGAATGGATTTTCCTCACCCAGCCAGAGGTAGCTCTGGCAGCTTGGGAGCCTGTTATTGAAAATTGAGAGAATGAGAGAGAGAAAATGACAGAGGAAAACAAGCATTGCATCCAGCTTGAAAATAATTTGGCTTAATAACACCAAACTGGTTTTTTATTTCTAATCTAATCTTTGCAATGTGAAAAGGTGGTGACACTTTCCTGAGATTGCTTATCTGCACCCCTGAAAACTTAATAACCTGACTATTCTTTTCCATTTTGAATGTTTTGGTTAGTAGCTAAAAATTAAGAATACTGAAGTTTTCAATTGTCACTAGCCTTCAAAGTCAACATGCCAGAGATTCAGTCTGCTTTTAGAACTGCTTTTTCAGGCTCTTTTCAGCACAGCATTGATTTATCCTCCATTCACATTTGAAAGATTTCCTTTGCAAGCTATAAGGCCCAGAGACTGAATTTATTCTAAATGAAAAATGAGGTCCTGGAGCACAAGATGGCATCCACAGAGATAAGTGCTGGGTTGCTGAGCTGGTATGTTCTAGCTGATCTGAATTCCTGACTATAAGACCATCATGACTAATAAGGCAGTATCAAAGCAGATTCACAGCTTGAGCTACAATCTTGTACCCCGGGCTCCCAAGCTGGCTCAGAAATGCATGCTTTAATAACCAATACGTTTCACAGTTCATTCATGGCAAAAAAATACCTACTTCTTACCAGGCCAGCTTGGGGGACAGAGGGACACTGCACTGAGCAAACTGGGGACAAAAAGAACAATTTCCTTGATAACAATGTAATATAACTGTGCCTTATGTAAGAGGCAGAAAAGAAATGCAGCATGAAAAATGAACCCCATTGCTCTGCTGACTGCCCTAATTGGGATTTGGCTGGGAAAATTTTTTTTGGCAGCCTTAGTATGTCCCTCTACGTATTCCCCATTGCCAAAGTTGGATGTGTCTGTAATATTGTGAGTGGGACAAAAGTTAATTTCTGGTACATGAAACTGTCCCCCTAGTGTTCCCGGTCTCTGAAGACATAGGCACCGGTGGCAATAATTATGACCGTTCAGTTCTCCAAAGAGTATTTCACTCTGCTTTCCTTACTCTTCTCTCCACCTGCCTCCACCCCCTCTCTCTTTCTTTCTCTCTCTCCCTCTCTCTTCATTTTCCCTTTCCGAGGATGGCGAGTGCTGATCCATTGGGGTAAGCTCTAGTTTTGGATTATTCCTGTTGTGGGACCTGTTGTATCTTGTAGAGAAACTTTTCATTTGCAATTTACAAATACAGTACATGCTGATACACTTCAATGAATGAGGTATTACAGGAGGGAGAGAGAGAGAGATGTGGGAAGAAGCATTTTTGGTGCTTTTGTGTGTGTTTGTGTGCTTTTATGTCAGACTCAGACTCTGTATAATTTATTTTTGGGTTCTTTTTTTTTCTCTTATTTGTCCCTCTGTTTCAATGTCTGTGGACACATAAAACTATCCTCAGACACTGAGTGGGTACCAGGACACCTTCTGAGAATGAAACCCCCTTCTCTGTTCAGCGCTTTTGTATCTGT
>WEIV01004678.1:169091-194348 GCA_013390005.1 Calyptomena viridis | reverse complement strand
GAGACTGAGCTTCTGCCTTTCACCTGCTTATTCTGATGGACAAACTGCAATGAGATACAAAGAAACCCATCAGCGACTAGTTTCTGCAGACAGAAAACAGAACCTGCCATTGTGTTTAGCTGTAGCTTACTCTCTCATTGGAAATACTTCCTCTTTTACAGTTCACATATTTTTTAAGAATTCTACAACTCAATTTTTTTTAGCAGTATATGTCTGGGAGACCATTTTGAAAACCAATTTTTTTGTTTTATTCTATAACAGCAGAAGAAAGTAAACTGGACCAGTTTATGATCTAAATTTGTTTTATATTCTCTTATGTATAAGCTGACATCAACTATCTGACTTACATCAATTTTTAACAAATATATGTGTACACACACACACATAGACACATATGTATACACATACACCCGTGCACTCTGTTTTTCAGCCATCTACAGGAATTCCACCTTTTCATGTTTGCTACCTGAAGGCAAGTAATTGCTTTCACTGTAGGTGAAACATTGGTTGGTTTGTTATATTGACATATTGTTGAATGGTGGTTGTTGAACAACTAGGTTCGTATCCAAATCCTCTCCTATAAGATGTTTCAGTCTTCAAGACAACTTTCTTTCTGTTTAGGAAGGATAGAAAGCGGCTGCCTCTGGGGATCACCCATGTACAGCCTTGTCTAGTGTGCGGGATTTTTTCTAGGAGGAGGGCAGCCCTCCTCCTAGAAACTTCTGCTGCTGAAATGTTTGTGCAGTTTGGCCTGTCTGCTCTTTCACCATGGTTAGCGTAGCACATTTTGTTGTCTGCACCTGACAGTTTTCTTTGGTGGCCTTTTGGTGGAGAGCATAAGAGCAATACAGCATAGGTGACCTTGTCAGCAAATAAGACAGTTTACTGTTCCTTGACTGGCCTCTTTTTGAGGGCACCTGAGCTGTTCTCTTGATATTAGTAAGGTCATCAACAAAAGCAGAACTCATCCATAGAGAAGATCTGGCTTGTTTAATGCAGCAGCAGCAAGAAATCTTGCTGGAGAGCAAAGATGTGAAATGCATCAGTAGAAAGAAGCTGGAAAGAGTTAAGCCAATGTGATCTTTGATTTCAGTGTGAAGTCATAGCATAGGAAATTATTGTGTGCCTGGGTCAAGGAAACTTGTTTTTTAACTATTATCTGGAATAGTCCCCTACCTTTGTGTCTTGTAAACACGGTGCTTTTCCATGTTGCTTGTGACAGAGAAAGTCTCATTCTGTGAGCACTGTGCGAAACAGAATTCTCAGTACCAATGTGAATGTCTTCACCATCCTTTTGAATTCAGCAGTTCAACTTGTACAGGTCAGACGTAGTAGCTTCCATATGCTGAATGACCAAAAAGAAAGTATCAACTGCCTTAACCAAAAGGGATTATAGTATCCTCCCTGAGCAACAGCGTTTCTTTGATTTGATGGGGATAGAACTGAAAAATGTGACAGTAGTGAAAGGAAAGAAAAGGAAAGAGTCGCACTTTTCCAGTGACAGCCTCCCTCCTCCTCCTCACTTCATGCCTGTGCCTGTGGTGGCTGGTGTTCAGGGTTATTACTTGTCCAAGTTTTCTGAGGGATGTTTTCCTTATTGTGTCCATTCAGGTCTCGGTCAATCAGCGGAGCGTCGTCTGGGCTCTCCACCAGTCCTCTCAGCAGTCCAAGGGTAAGTGGTGCTGCTTCAAGATCTGTTGGTCCAATTCACTCACACATGCTTGATGCTTTTTGACATCTGTTGCTCCAGGGCTATGGCTCTTAGCTGGGATGTTTTGTTTTTCCTTGGCAGCTTGTAAATTTTCATAAGTGGTGAGGGAAATGTTATTTGCAAATGCAAGCAAAGAATTTCTCATACATGTTCCCTGCACTGTTAGGGATCTCACTGTGCCCTTGCCCTTTTTCTCTCTCATAAGCACATAGAATAACATTGCTGTGACTAAACACTGCCATATCCAGCTGAGATCTGCATACAGCATGGTTTCAGATCAAATAATCAGGAACCATTTCACAGCTGCCTTCAATTAGGTCACAGTAGAGCACCAAACCATGCTGGCTGTCTTGTGTTTGCCTCAGAATAGTTTGTATTAAAAAGTCAGAGGAAATAAAGTATATAAATTTGAGGGCTGGTAAATTTAAAAGGAAAGTAAGAAGTTGACTGACTAGGTTGAGTTGAGAATATTCAAACCCCTATAAAAAGGTACATTCACATTCCCTTTTTAAATATACAGTCAACTAAATACTGATACTAAAACTGATACTCAGTACAACACATTCATAGTACATTTGGTGCAAAGTTGTTGCAGTTTCTAAGTGCAATGACAGAGGCCTCCATCTTTTTAACTTCTTCAGGGACTGAAGTGAGTATACCTAATGCCTGATAAGGTCAGCTAAGCCACTTTAAGACAGCAGTCCTTACAAAAGTCTAGACCTCATCAAGAAGTCTGTAGGACTGTGGCAATTCATGTTGCCTAATTGTCTGACCCAGAGTCTTTGGAGGATTTCTGGCTACTTTTCATGAATTCATGAGAAAATGCTATTGCCCACTGGGAAAGGGTATATTCCATATATTAGGGTATAGATACACCTATGGATCTACTCTTAGTTATATAAAGATAACATCAGTGTTCCAGGTATTTTGTAATTGCAATTGCCCAGTAAGATTCTCTGTAATTTTTATGAAAAAGTTTATAGTATAAGTTTATAGACTATAGTATAAGTTTATAGACTAGTAAAGCTTCCAGCATCTTGCTTGATTGAACTATTTTCTGAAACATATTCTGGATTCCTGTTACCCTGTTTTGCAACTGGCATGAATGTGTTTGTGTTCTCCTCTGTGTCTTTAAAACGCTAGGAACCAGTGAAGATCCATTTCCTTCTTTCTGCACTGGAACTCCTGGTTGTCAGTGGAATGAAGCAGAGGTCTGAGAACTTTTATGCCACTGCAAAATGTACTGAAAAAGAGCATGGAAACAGTTTTGTGCACAAAATAATCATCCGGTGCAGCAAACCTAAATCTTGATGTCATTAATTGATCTCTTGGGATCAATTTCTGACATTGCAGTAGGACTACATTAAAGAATAAGGTTGACAAGATCCATTCTATAGTTGCTGTATCTTACCATTATTACTTAATAGGCAGTTGATTAAATAGTCTTCAAAGGGATTTAGCAACCAGATGGCATTTTCAGCAGATCGTAACGATATTAAGGCAGGTCAAATTTGAGGCTTAAAAGGAAATGTTGGAGTAAAAATCATATTTTTTTTAAGCGTCCTTACCTATGCTTTTAATAGCACCTTAGATTATTGAAAGAGAACATACTTTAAAAAGCAAATACACAATTCATTTTATGCAGTGCTTAGGTTCAGTTCTATGAGGAATTGAATTCAACAGCAACTAAAATTCTCAGATTGCACAAGATCTTCCT
Organism: Calyptomena viridis; assembly: GCA_013390005.1. Taxonomy (NCBI): domain Eukaryota; kingdom Metazoa; phylum Chordata; class Aves; order Passeriformes; family Eurylaimidae; genus Calyptomena; species Calyptomena viridis. The sequence continues at coordinate 190,920 of WEIV01004678.1, read as the reverse complement.
AATGGCGTTCCCCGTGGCACCAGCTGAAATGGAGACCTAATCCTGTTCTTTATTTCATTTTTAAGAATGTGGTAATTAAGTTCGCCTCTTCAGATTCTTAATGGCTTAAGTGGGAGTTGAATTTGACTTTTATTTCTTTCATATTTGTTTCCCAAATTGTCATACACATAAGATACAAAAGTTGCAAGGAAACATTTGCAAACAACAGTCTTTGACTTTCATCCATTGGTGTCATTTGCAAATAGTCAGATGTTGACAGTGACTTCCACAAATTAACCACTTTCCTCACCTTCTCCTCATCCTTTCTCATTGGCAATCAGAATTTACCGACAGGGCAGATTTTAGTTTAATTTTACAATTCTAAGAATAATAAAAATGTTTTGATGTAGTGATTCTCTTTTAATTTTGGTGGCCTAGTTCTTTGAAGTAATTACAAAACTTCAGTGCAAACAATTTTAGGAATTAAGTCTTAAATACAATTCTGCTGTTTTTTAAATATGGCAACATTGTGCTAATCCCTCAAACCCAGGAAGTAAACTGCCTAATGAGTGTGCTTACCTGGGCCTGAGATTTGAGGCATGTACATGTACATGGTATGTCTGGACAGTACTTGATTGCAGCTTTTAGGTGTGAAGAATGGATAATAATAATGGCAATATGTAGTTTTTCATAGGTAACAGTTTATAGAAATCAGAATCTAAGTGTAGACCAGAGCTAAATATCTTGAATAGTGATTTCTATTTTTACAATTCTTCCAATACTTGTAATCTAAGGTGTTAACAACAATGATTTGTAAGGACATTTGTTGTATTTTAAATGTGATTTTTAGCTTGCTAATATCCCTTTAAAAGGCTTCTACCCTTCCAAGTCTGTCTATTGGTGTTTGCTGTCAAAGTATGAATGGTTTCCCAAAATGCCTCTTAATATTTGTAAATGTTCTTGTTTGGGGGAAAAAAAAATCATAATCCCATTTTGATACCACAGTGGTGGATTATGAACTTTGCTTGTCTTTTTCTTTTTAAACTGTGTCTTACGAAACAATGGCTCACCTCACCCTCTTCTTAGACTTGAGACTTAATGGCAAATATTGCCAAGACTTTATGATAGAAATTCCAATTATCAAGGTGTCCTTCAAAGCAATGAAGGATGTTGCAGGAGAAGCTTAAAGTCTGACGGAAAGTATCATCCTTCCCAGATAAATAAATTTGTAAGGCCTCACTGAAGGTTTTGGTGTAGCAGTTTACAAATCAAACACCAATCTGAGTTCGTATTTTTCTCATGGTGTTCTGTGCTCTGAAGTCTCCAAGTGAGTGCTGAGCTATTTAACCTTCCATGTCAGGGGAGGAGAGTGGATGCCCAGATGGCACCACTCTTCCTTTTCCCCCTCTTTCTGCGATGGGTGGCTGCAACTCGGGTGTGCATTAGCCAGTCAGGGGTAAAGAGGAAGGAAAGAGGTTCTGACTGGTGTGTGCAGTAACTGTGTGTATCACCTGCCACTCCGTATGTATCACACACCTGTTCTGAGTTTCATCTCTCTATGAGATTTGCATATGGGCACATGGAGCTGAAAGAGGTGGTCCCATTCTTGGCACATCTCAATTTGTCTGTGGCTTGAGTGGTTCTTCTCCCCCTTCCTCACCTCCCTACAGCATCGTGCTTCTCTCACTGCAGGGCAATCAGAACAATCCCAGAGAGATGGCATTTCTCTCTTCTTTTTTTCTTGGTTACGTCATTTATTTATTTTTAATTTAATTTTATTTTAATTTTTTTTTACTGTTCCTCTGTTGTACTTTTCTTTCCATTGTTTTCCTTTGCTGACACATGGTTGGTTAATATGATGAAGCCTGTTATGACACTGTTGTTCTTGCTGCTGCCGCTGCTGCTGTTGTTGATTATGCTGTGTTCCCAGCTAACTGCATGTCTTTTTTTTGTTTTTTGTTTGTTTGTTTGTTTTCGTTTCTTTGCAAAATCCCTCCCCCCCACTACCCCTTCACCTCCATCTCCTATGTCTCCTTGTGACATGGTGCATCTTTGTGACTCGAATGGATTTTATTCTGACTTTCCTTTCTCTGCTCGCCCGCTCTATGCGTATTTCACTGTTTTTGATGTGCATGGACACTCTGCGTCTGTCTCGTAGCCTATCAGAAAGTTCTTCATCCCCCCTCAGACCTCCGACCTCCCTTTCTCTCCCCGACCCCAAGTCTCCTTGGACCCTGATGCTTGTAGGAACGCCTCCAGGCCTGGACATGTACTCCAACCAAAGCCAGCACTTCAGCCCAACCCAAAGACGCAGACTTTGCCATCCAAGAGCAAATTGGCTGAAAAACCACTCCAGTCTACTAAATCCAACCCACTCCCTACGAGCAATACCAGCGCCCCCTCTTCCCAGAACAACCCTGTGCAGAATGCTCAGGGCCGCTCGCCTGCTGCCAGCTTTAACCCACAGCTGGCTGTTCCTAAAGTGCAGACCAACCCTATGTCTCCTATTAGATTGCTCCCTTCTAGTACTGACCCAAGCACCAAATCTATCCCCATCATACAGGTCACCCCTCACCCCTCTCCAAGGGGAAGTCCCCTCCCTACCCCCAAGGGGACACCTGTTCATACGCCAAAGGAGAGCCCAGCAGGCACACCCAACCCAACACCACCATCCAGCCCCAGCATTGGAGGAATGCCATGGAGGACACGGCTCAACTCCATCAAGAATAGTTTCCTGGGGTCTCCTCGCTTCCATCGTCGGAAATTACAAGGTGAGTACTTGCCCAAACATACAGGTGGTTCTGATTTGAGCAGCTGTTCAGCAGAAAGTTGATGCCTGTCTGATTCTGCAAATTCCATGTACCAAGGAATGAATACTGGTATTGAAAATGAGAGTGATAGCATCAGCCAAGCCCTAACCCACATGTGAGCAGGCTCTATCACACCACTGCACCTGCTCCAACACCGTTTCCTGAGCCCTCTTCACACTCCAGCCATACAGCTCTTACTATCCCTGTTGCGGCTCTTAGACCACAAAAATCATTTACCTTCAGTTTCTTCGCTTGTTTTGTCAGTGAACCTAGAGCTGTGCTATTTCTCCTGTGGCTGTGCTCTACTGCCTCTCCACAGTCACAGGCTGAGCCTTCTGCTGAAAAAAAGACAGCCACTGGCAATAGTCTGAAATTGTCCTTCTGAAGCAAAGTTTTTTTGATCTTGGTTAATGCTTTTTTTACCTCATTTGGTAATGGCTATAAAAATCTTAATACAATCAGTGATTTCATATCTGCTGGCCTGCTTCAGTTTTCAAAGTCTCTAGAGTGTTGAGATGTGCAAAATTTCCTTCCTCATGCTCCAGGTAGCTTTCCAGGCAAAGGGCACTCAGTCACGTGCATTATCCATGGACATCAGCAGCAGCTGTCTCAACACCCTGTGGTTTAATGGGTACTGGGATGTGATCCTATGGGAAAAGAGACAGCCATGGAATAGTTAGATTCTAAACTGTGATGGTCAATGACATTGTCTCTGAGATGGTCAGAGAACTGCAGGAAATTGCAGCAGTGACTGAGCTGCATCCAACTGGGCTTTGAAGCAGTTGTAAAGCAATCACATTGTCACAGTGTTTGGTTCTGAATCAGGAACCATTGAAGCCAGTGCAAGATTGCATAATGATTTCAGGAAGGGTAGAGTGAGCCTTGAAATGCAGCATTTGATTAGATACAGTGACCTAGAGACATATGACCAATGTTCAAGCGTCAGAACTAGTCTGCAGACACAGGGGGCAGAATGCAAGAGGGTGCAATGGCAGAATTGTTTCATTGGTATACAAGCAGAAAATGGAAGATGTACTGAATCATCAATTTTATTTTCTCCTTCCTTCTCTTTGGCTGTGTGTATGTGGGCAGTACCTACACCAGAGGAGATGTCTAATTTAACCCCAGAATCATCCCCAGAGTAAGTAACTTTCCAGTACATTACCTTTTTTTCTACCACATACCAATGTCATTTCCTTGTCTGAACGTCATAGGCTGACATATTTCTGTTCTGAATCACTATCTGTAACCTGTTATCCTGTGGGCGGGATAGAGATGTTAAATGATTCTTCTGATAAGGATCCTGGATAAAATCTATACCTCAGTAAAGACCGTGGGGTCAACAGGTGATGAAACAGTCTCCTAATAACCACCTCATTTTCTCATGGCTTGCTGAACTTACTGGGTTTGTAACATGTTCCTTCTCTCTTCTTCCACTTGGTTGTCAAATTGATCACGCTTTAGGAGTGGAGAGGCTAATCAGAGGCTTATACTGGCACTAACTGTGCACCAAAAAATCTTCCTTTTTACTACAGGAGAGTTTGCATCCTCAGGATAACATGCAGAAGCCTCTGTGAAGATAATTCAGAGGAATCTTTGACTGCGATAGTAAATGCAGTGTTAATTCTAGGCAGCAGCACTGGGACATGGAGAAGCTGTTTCATATTCACCAGACTCATTCCTGAAAGTCAGTGTACATTTCAACCATTTCACTGCACAAATGTGCGTCACTGCATGGCAGGTTTGGAAGTCCCTGCCAGAGTGCTGCTCCAAACACTTCCTAATATGCAACAGATGCCAAATTATTCCTTTTTATTTTCACAGCTTGTGTTTGTGCACCCAATGCCCATAGACTTACCCTGCCAACCAAGGCAATTTGGCCTCTTGTTAAGATACTTGTATGAAATATTCATGAGTCTTGGATGGAAATTTTGAGCTCAAAGTTCTGTAATTGGTGACTATGGTATTGTCTTAACAACTTTCCCCAGACCTGTTATTTGTCTGGTGTAAGATGGGCACTCTATGTGCAATGCTGCAGAATGGAGAGGGATAAAGACTTCAGGAGAGGGATTAGGAAAGGTTAGCAACAGAAATCCAGGAAGAAAAATGGAATATATTGTGTTTTCAACACTTCTGAGTATTTACTAATAGAGAGGCATGAGAGTATTTCATAAAATTAGCACATCATTATCAAATATACAATACTGTCACCTCACATGTTTTTAAGGCCATTAAAACAGAAAATGTTTAGAATTAAATTTCTCCTTTTCCCTTTATTGCATATAAGTTGGTGGAAGTTTTTTTTGTTAATTTATTGCCTTCCCTGCTTCCCACTCACTCTTTAAAAGCTGGTATAGAGAAGTAGTGCCTGTCATTTGAGGCAGTTTGGATGCAAGTCAAAGCCTAAGGCCCTTTTTTCTTTTTCTGTATAATTGCCAAATTAATGAGTTCAATTGGGCTGCACCCTGCAGTAAACATAATACAAGTCATAAAAAATAATGAACTGAATTATATTTTAACGATAGATGTTGTTGCTCAGTGCCCACTTCCACATGTCTTATTTTTTCTAGTATTTTCCTCCTCTCTGTAATAAATCAGGTATCCTTACCAAGAGATGTGTTGGCCTCATGGATTGAGTGATAAATACATGTCCTTGCTCTGTCTGGTACAGCAATGACTGCCATTCATTTAACAAACATGATGATTAGGTAATGCACTTGGATGTGTCTGGGTAATGCTGCTCTTTCTTTTTGTGAAAAAGTCCTAGGAAATGTGTTAGGGATGACATTTAAAGAGACTTAGCTCCAGCTGCTTTAAACCTGCAAAGCTCCATTTGCTTGAGTAGAAATGCTGTTATTTATGCCAAGCAGGTAAACCTCTGGAGGTTACAGATCCATGTGCTCAGGGACAGAGGGAACACAGACTCTCCAGAAGGCGATGGCAGTCAGACACTCCAAAAGCAGGAAAAGAAACAATGTCAGCAGTGAGAAATTCAGTGTGAAGTAATAAAGCACCAGCCTCCATTTTCATGCTAATTTCTTTGCTTTTTAACCAACTGGACACCCGATTAGATTCCCTAGTGTAATCTACATACCCAGCCTACCCCACATATCTGCTATCTCACTCACCCTTTAAGAGATTTGCCATGATAAGAAAAGATTCTTTATTTTTAATACATTTTGTGCTGCTTACAGCCTGATCTTGTGAGATGCTACAGCATCTTATTCAGGGTGCTCAGGATCATTGATTTATACACATTTTTACCAGTTTACCATTTTAACCCAAGTTAGCGCTTAATGACCTCTAAGAGGAGAAAAACCTTTTGTGTGTCATCTTACTCCAAAGCTGTCCCATTTTCTCCAGGTGTATGAGTACAGCTAGTTCTGCCAGTTTCAGGGAGAAAAGCCAGTGCATGTCTGCTATGTCTTGATTCAGTTCATTACAGAAACAAGAGAGGCCACTGGCATCTATTCCATCTTATGTGACACTGGCAAAATTATTTAGTGAATTCCAGTGATTTACAAGCTGGAGCACAGCCCAGGCTATCAGTGAATCTTCCCGAGTCAGTATTAGGGGTGATAACCTTGCAGAGATAAAGAGCCCAGCTGGATTCTGGAGACTCCAGACCATGTTGAACAGGGTAAAAATGCCCTGTGTTCTGGGGCTCTTGTTACCTGTGCTTGTTAAGAGACCTATAAATGAAGGGCTGAAAAAAACATTAATGACAATACAAAAATGGAAAGCCATATTTTTACATGGAAGGTCTGCAGTTAAATGTGCACACTTTCCAGGCCCATGCTTCCACTGGGTCCTGAAGTCCATATAGCCAAACCTGGTTCAAATTATGATACATCCAAGCCTAAGACAACCAGCCGTTTTAGATGGATAACCAGGTGCTAATTTAGTAATGAGCATAGATTCTTTACATGCAGGGAGCTATTGCCCCAGCTCTCCAGGGGCTTTCGGAGTTGTTATGGTGCGTGTGAGACACATGAGCTAATTAGTATGTAATTTTCTTTCACACTCTAACCCTGGCTCCTTAGCGACCATTTAAATGAGAGGCCCTTTCTCTTTAATGCTCCCTATGCTAATCTCTGGCTCACTGGCTTACTTACAGCTGCCTATGAATATTTTAGGGAGTGACAGTTTTCCAGCCCACTTTAATTGAGTGGGGGGCACTGGTTTACCAAATTGCAAGTGAGTATTTCTGTACTCTTATTTTTGGTTGCCTGCAGTAAATGAAGCAAATAATTATTTGCTCAGCTGAGTGGTGTTGCAGTTGTGGCCTTTCTACTGTGTGCATTAAATGGGCACTGAGCCGACAGTTATTCATGGAGCACTCTGGAATGGGGAATGAGTGCAAATTGGTGGACACTACTGAGGTCAAGCTTTGTTCTTTATCCCGAAGGCCTAGACTTCAAATTATTTCCCTAGTTTGCTCCTCTCTCTCCTAGTCTCTGCCCTTCCTTGTTCTGCCTCAGTCTGAGTCTTTGCCACAGAAAGTGAGTCTACTAATAACTCACTCCAACTGTTTATTGCTTTGCTGGAAAACTGCTGTATAGTAATCCCTTCTGCAGATGTCTTTCCTTGTCTGGAGAGATTGTCTTCTTCCACTGAGTGGTGAATGTCCACCAAAGTGAATGAAAGTCTATTGCTTGCCATACTTCAAACTGGACTTGACATTATAATATAAGCTGTAGAGGAAAAAAAAGGCAGTCTCTTGGTGGCAGGTCTTTTAATTTCTGACATTTTCATGCTAAATTCTTCCCTACTAGAATATGGGTGATATAAGTGGAATTTTCCCTGGATTTAGTTTGGCCCAGCAATTCTTTGGCTGTATCTCGTGGCTGACAACATCTTCTCTCCTCTCAAAACCACACCTGTCAGAGATCCTACCTTAAGGTTCTGGGTAGTGTCTCCCATTAAAATTCATGTCCCTGCATTCTTTCTTTAGCCTGTTTAACTTAAAAGGTGATGTCAACAAAGTGCATTGAGGTGGTAAAACAGTAAGCAAAATCAAACATTTACTGATGTGATCACTGTGAAAAAACAAAGCAATTTCATTTTATGATGAAACCACTATCTGATGCTGAAAGAAACTGTGAAGCTGTACTGCTGTCAGTGGAAAGCCTGAACTGTGTTTTGCATAGTGGTTGGTATCTTCTTTCTTAGTACTGAAAATTCATCCCTTTGTAGGACAAGCAGAATTCAGTCATTACATAGATACCCTATGGAATGGGACTAATGAATGGGACAGTCTATCCTGGCCGTCTGAGTAGGAGTGGATTTCACTTACTGACAGACTGGAGGCCCAATGAAATCTACAGCTTACTTTAAAAAGCAAGCTCTTGTGATTCCATCAGCCCAATGGGACACCTTTAGAAAAGGAACTTTCCAAGTGCTGTAACACCAAAGAAGTTGAAATTGGATGGGAAGGAACTTAAATCTCTGTTTTGCCAGGATCTGCGTGTTGTCACAAGAAATTGATAGATCCCTGGAGACAAACCAGAAATGTGTTAGATTGTTTAGATGCACTTTATGTATGCAGTAGTAATCTGTATATTGGCTCAGTGAAAAGAGCCTTTGCTCCTTATTTTTCGCCATTGGTAACACATGCTGCCAGATTAAGACTGTGTGGTCTGTCATTTTGTCAGTTTTCACTAGCTGAAATGTTCTGGATGTTCTCTGACACTATTTTCCACTTTCTATTAGTGATATCATTCTATCTGGAGTGTTATCAAAACTTTCTTGTGTGTTTTTTAATTTCTTTTCTAGCTAGGGGTGTGTTAGAAATAAGAAATAGTGCTCAGTATTCTAAACTATCTCTTTCTTTTCATCACATCAGGCTTGCCAAAAAATCCTGGTTTGGTAACTTCATCAACTTGGAGAAAGAAGAACAGATTTTTGTGGTCATTAAGGACAAACCACTAAGCTCCATTAAGGCTGATATAGTCCACGCTTTCCTCTCGGTAAGTCACCCCAGCTGCCTGTTAGAGGAATTGCTCGCTGGTCAGATCCAGGACTCCTTGCTCTTTGTGCCATTTGTTACTGGACAGAGTCATTGCTCAGCCTTTGTGGATTTAATTTATGTGGCCTGTTGATTCAGGCCTCCACTGGACTGTGTGTGAGTTACTAACTATAGATAATGCTCTCTAAGGTGAGAAAAGATTTCAGCCTTCTTGGCAAGATCTCCAGGTTGCCAGTGTTTGGAATAACATGGAGTTAGAGCACACTGCTGGCACAATATCAAGACAGTGATTTGCTTCTTTGTCAAACTAACCTTGCAGTCACCGTCTGGACAGCACATTGGGTCTCTCTTTGCTGGGTAAGCCCTGCACCACTTCGAACAGACAAAAATCCCGTCTTACATCTGCATTCGTTACTTTAAATCTTCACTTCAGTGCTGTATGGCAGAAAGAAGGGTTGTTTACTCTGGTGACTGGAGTATCGGATGTTGCAGATGCAGTTCGTATACAATCTAAGAAAGCAGAGGGAAATTGTAATTTTTTCCTATAGAAGGTCCTTACTCTCATTATCTAGATGTACCAGTGAAGAAAAATCAGCAAAGTTAATTTAAGGGATTTTTCAGCTCAAGGTAGTCAACAACATAATTAGACTTTTTTCAACAGAATTAAGGGAAGGATAACTAGTTTCTTATATAATTTATTGAATTGATTTTTTTCTTTTTCTCAAAATACTAAACTCCATTTTAATCTCTGTGATGCTGCAATGAATTTCTTCCAAAAAATCAGCCATAACCCTTGTAACTGTACAAGCATACAAGGAGTAACTGCAGTATAGTAGAATGCATCAGACATTGGTGTCCATCTCAGATTGGTTTGAAGCAGCCATGTTACTATATCAATGTCATGCCTTTAGCTGTGCTTCTTGGTTTATATTGTGGCATAGCATGCACTATTGTCTATATTGGTTATTCTGTGCATACCCCACATGTGGGTTTAGGTGTGATATAGTGATTTGTGTGAAAAACCACTGAATCGTCTCTTTCAACAACCTTCAGACTCAAAGGCATTGTCACAGCCTGCTAATTAAGTCCTTAAAGTCAGCTTCTCAAAGAACTCATCTTCATTTTTCCTCCTAAATTAGAGACCAAATTTCCAAGTAATTTGATTTTTTTTTATCAGATCCTTTATGCAGCAATAAATAGAATGTGAGTGTGTTAAATTTTGGCAGAAAGTGCAAATGGTAACTACTTGAAAATTAGGGAGTTATGAAATTCCACTATGGGTCTGAAGTTACAGTTCTGTGCAGATACCACAAAGTTTCTCAGAGTTCTTTTACATAATGATAGGAGTTGTGGTTTGTGTGAGTTATTTTCAGGTATGTTTTCCCTGTGGATATCCCAGGCACTTGTCTAAGTCTCTGCTCTGTGTCCTGATGTATATTTTACATCAATCACCAAGGAGTTAGAGGTTGGAAAGGTCTTCGGGAGGTCTCCTGCTCAAAACAGGATCAGCTGTGATATCAGACTAGGCTATTTAAGTGCTTTTTATATCCAGTCTTATATCCCACTGACTTTTCTGCCCACTCCCTTAATAGCAGTTTTTAATCACTAAAAAAAAAGCAGATTTTACTGTTTCTTGAAACTGGTAGATGAGTAGGAAAAGAAAGACTGAGTGTATGAAGTTGAGCAACGAGTATTTATAAGCATGATGGGTATTCTGCCAATATTCAACCTTTAAATTTAAGTCAATCCTATAAGCAGCAGTGCATTCTTCTGCAGTGCCAAGCAACCTACACTCTTACTGATTTCACAAGAACACTGTACATTACGAATTCAAGACCAGAAGCAAATCTAGCAAATGTTATCCACTCCGAAAGTGTGTGTTGTTATAAATAGAATTTTGCAATTTTTTTTCCTTTATGCACTGGTTCTACTATGTCCATCTACCAACCTGTTTCAGATTCCAAGTCTCAGTCACAGTGTCATCTCACAGACAAGTTTCCGTGCAGAATATAAGTCCACAGGAGGTCCTGCTGTCTTCCAAAAGCCAGTGAAGTTCCAGGTGGACATAACATACACAGAAGGAGGAGAGGCGCAAAAGGAGAACGGGATCTATTCTGTCACTTTCACACTCTTATCAGGTAACCATGGCAAAGCTGTAAAATGGATGTAAGCTGACTTTGTCCTTGCTGATAATAGAGGCCTGCAAATTGCTCTGTCAGAGGAAAGAATATAATTGTCTTAACCTCAGGGGAAAATTCAGACAGGGACAAGGAGGACACCTGGAACAAAAATAGTGTTGGTAGTGATGGAAATGCAAGGAGGGAAAGAGACTCCCAAAGAGGCAAAGTTCCCACTGCCATGATTAGTGCAAAGATGGCTGCTCTGTGCCTCAGGTTTGGAGTATCTCATGGCACTGTCTCCTTGTTTCACTCAAAAGCCTCAGAGTCTCAGCTGGACATTGTGAGGCCACTAGTCAGATACACGGTCAGTACACTCTTGGGGCAAGACTGAAGGGAAGGTACTTGTGATGCTTCCCCTCCAGGCTGGGCTGTATATGGACTTGGCTCCCATTCCTGTCACAGCCATTTGTGCCTTTTCTCTCCTCACAGGTCCAAGCCGTCGCTTTAAGAGGGTAGTAGAAACCATTCAGGCACAGTTGTTAAGCACACATGACCAGCCTTCAGTGCAGCAGTTATCAGGTAAGTAGTTTCTACTGTTGAGCACCTTGCTTCAGCAGGGACAGGAAGGTGAAATGCCTCAAGAGGCTGAGGGAGGCCATCCCTCTGATTACAGCACGAAACAAGCTCCATTGAGACAGAGCAGTAATGCCCTGCACCCACCCTACTCCTCCCTTTCTCATTCCCACTCCAGTGCTCCCAGTGCATTCCCCAGTTGAACAGCTTCTGCCCTCCGCCCGCCCAAAGAGCCATTTGCCCACTTCGCCATCAAAAGCTGCATCACCAATAGATCTTCCAGATTTTCTCCAGCTCCAAAATCTCCCAGAGTAGGGACATGCTCTGGAAGATACCTAATTTTCAAACCCTTCAGGCATGCTTTAGAAACCTCTGACTTTAGAGGGTCTCAGAGCAAAATTGGGAGCTACTTTTAACTTAGCCATTAACAAAAGGTCAGAATAGTTTCCAGTAGTGTGATCAAATTCTTGGTTCAATACTGTGGTAGCACAAATTATATACTAGAGTTCTGCAGAAGCTATATTTTATCTATTTGAAAAGTAAATTTCAATTCCTCATGGTGGTAAAGAAATCCTTACGTGTGTGACCCTGTGCAATGGCATCAATCTGAATGTGCAGGCAGCCGGAATTGATAATGCAGAAACTGGCCTCATCCCACCATTATGTAGCAAGTGTTCACTTTGAACTAGTGATTGCACACAAAAAATATCAGTGGTGACCCTTCTATTTTTTAAAAGGACAGAACAAAGAAGAAGGTGCAAATTGAAAACTTAAGACAGATGAGCTATTGGGAATGCTTCAAGAAATGAAAAACAGGAAGAAACAAAGAATGTGCAGATACAGGGAATACATAGGAGAAAAGTAGAGAGCAGAGGCTTCAGGAAGAGGACAAAGAGTCGGGAGGAGTGGGAGATGAAAAGGAAGTAAATAGATATCATACTTTAGAGCCAAATTCTGTGCTTGACCTTTGTGTGAACAAGCCAAGATGAAAGTGTGGGAGTTAAGTTGGCTTTGCGTCCTGCAATTAAATCCCAGATCTCCTTGGCTCATTGCACATGTGGGTTACATCCTTCTGGTCTAACAGCGTGGCTTTAGCAGTTGAAGATAAAATAACTCCCTCTAGAAGTTATGCTTAGTACCTGACAGAGAAGTATGCTTAGTTCAGTGTCCACTTTTCTTTTGGCCTCCAGCATTGCCTGAACTTGTGCATGCTGGATAGCAATGCTTCCCAATATATAGGTTATTCTGTTTGGGAACAGGGAATGTGAAGACACTAGAACTATGGGTGATTGAGGTTTTTTCTGCCTGGACTTTTGAAATTAAATCAAACTCAAGGAAGCAGCCAGAATTTTCTGCCAGCCCTTCCTTTTGGGAAATGCTAGGGCTAAGTGGGAGTGAGGTGAATTAAGTAGAAAAGCATCCTGACATGTGAACAATATTCAAGCATTCCTTGTTTCTTAGGGAATGAACTTACTTTCCTGTGAGGAAAAAATTGTTTAAAAAGTAAATAACTTGATGATCTCTCTTAACTTCTTCAACCTAACATGTGCTAGCTACTGAGGCTCTCTAGAAAGACTTGAACCCTGTTGCACACTTGCGGTGAAGCAGGATATCTCCCTAAGAAAGTCCTATTATAGCAGGAATAAAATCCATTCAACTAAGATTCAGGGAGATGTTATGGGCAAACTGTGCTGTTAGAAATGTATGTGACTTACAGTTTTGCTCTGGTTCTGAAATGGAAAAATAATATTTCTACTGCCAAAAGTATGAGAGTATGCTGTTCTAGCAGGGAAAACCCGGCCTGATCTGTAACACCAGAGTGAAACAGACAACTCTGCAGGGAGCAAAAACAAAATTAATGGTCTCTTGAAATTTAAAAATGAGAATTCCATCAGCTGGGGAGTTAGCCAGGCAAGACAGCTCTCGAGACAGAGTGACATATTGTTCTGTATCGCATCACCTGGTCTGATCAGGAATATGTAAGTCTCTTGAAAATGAGAGAAGTCAACCTCAAAATTTTAGGTTGGAGCAGAGTACAAGGAAAAGACAAAATGAAGGGAAATAAAAGGATTGGTACCAAAAAGAGACAACCCATGCATCGAAGTAAGGAGGCCCTGTGGTTTGCATCCCCAGTCAGTGAGAGTTAGAGGAAGTAAAGGTACAAAGGACAGCAGAGTTCACATTCAGCACCTTGCTTAGCTGTGTGTCTGTAGTTGGAAAGATGTGTGCAAGAGCTTCCTAGACATTTTCATGGGATCAATGAGCATTTCTCACTAGAAACAAGGCCAAGTCTTCTCTGTTTCTCTTATCCTCTCATATTCCCAGCTCTGAACACCTCACAGGAATTGTGGTGGTTGGGCTCCTATTGAGGTTCATGGTTTGAGGATACCCTGTAGTCAATCCACTGCTACAACAGAATGATCTCACCATTTGTGTAGACTTACCTCCACCATAGCTCTGAGCATAGTGCTGTCTCTGACCAGCAATACTGTCCAGAACTGGAGATTTTCCTAGCTCGTCATGCACAGACACATCCTCTGTGGTTGTCTCTGCTGCCTTTCAGTTCAGATGCCATTACAGGTGGGATGATGAAAACCATCTGTAAAAGGTGCATGTATGAGACCTGAAAAAGGGGAAGATTCAGTGAACTCAGTGTAAAGCAGAACAGCAAGGCCTAATAAGCATATGGTACTGACAGTCATTCTCTCTCCTGCCCCTCTTTGAGCTGCTCTGCAGTATGCCAGCCCACTGAGCCGGCTTGCCTGGGTTTCAGAACGCACTTCCCTCTTCCATTTCCTCCAGCTCACAACAGTGTTTGTAGATGTCATGTTGCCTATGCATCTGTCTGTGTGTATGTGAGCCTGTTATGTACCTGATATAGGCAGATGTGTTTCTGTGTCACACTTGAGCACCTTATAATCTCCATTCCTCCGTATATCCCTTCATTCACTTCCATTTTTCTTTTCTAATACTGCCTATGCATATTTCTTCTGGCATACTCTGAAACAGGAAAATAGATTCCCTTCCTTACCTGAATAAATCTGTAAATAAATGAAATCAGTTGCAAAATTTAATATAATACTTCTAAAATCCACTGTTTAGTTGGCCAAATTTAGTGCAACATACTGGCTTTCTAACTTAATGCTTCAGGACTCTGTGCTGTAACTGCTGAGGCAATACCAGGTCTACAACTCATGACTGGCATTGAACAAGTAGATAGGGATCGATTCTTCATTTTTTCTTCCCAAAGAAGAACTAGAGGCCATCATATAAAAGTAGTGGAAGCCAAGTACCAAAAAACATCCTGGAAAGCATCTCTTCATGTAACCTAAGACCTTTGAAACTCTTCACTGAAGCAGGTTCTGCATGTGAGGAGCTTGCAGATGGTCATCTTCCCCCTTTTTACTCACAGGGATGCTGGATGACTCCTTGGCAGAAAAATCTTTGTGGTGTTGCTAAACAGAGAAACCACAGCAGGCTCAGGGAATCTCTGACCTGACAGTGGTGAGTGAGGCAGTGTTAGGAAGTGTTCTGTATGCTTGGCCTGCTGTTATGCTCCTGCCTGTCTTTGTGGCTGCTGATGGAGAAGGAGCACTAGATGGTTTGGGTTTTTTATCTGAACCAGTATAGTTGTCCATGTGTACTTGCTACTGGTATCAAAAGCCATTAAGCCCAGCAAGACCATGAAAGGACAGTCCCTGTTGGATCAAGAGTGAATCTTGCTGTCTGTGAGAACAGTCAGCCTTGCTTCTTGTCCATATATGGCTCCATTCAGGATCCTTATATTCAGAATCTCTACGTGGGTAATCCCTGGGCAGACTGCCCTTTGCTGGGATAAAAGGATCTCTCTCCATGGAGGAAGATATCTCAGATTCGTGCCTTTGTTTCAGCCCAACATTCTTTCCATTAAATTATAATCACATTTTCTCTGGTGCCTTTGCACAGAAGAGTAATAGTAACAGCTGATGAACAGGGACATGCAAAAGCCATCTGTGATCATTCACAGGGTATCAATTTTTATTTCCCTAATATTTTTCTTGTTTCTTTGAGCTTTGGTTTTAAGTCTGGGGTGCTGCATATTGTTATTTTTTTTCCCATTTTCCCATGTTCTGGGCAAATAGTAATACTGAAATAACCTTTATAACTTCTTTGTAAAAGGTTTTCTGTTTCTTTATTATATTTGTTGGCTTCATATCAAACTTTAACCATTGATATCTCAAAGCTCAGAGCATCTCAGTTACTGCTGGAAGTGCCTTTTGTCAGCATAAAGAAGTATTTGGAGACCATATATATCGTCACAATAGGGCAGTGCAAATTCTTGCTAGAGCACTGATCTGTGAATTCTGGGTATTTTATGGCTCTCAAGAGCTGTAGGCTAAATTTCTACAAAAAATTAGTAAGAAACTTTCAGTTTCCAAATGCGCGAAGGATTTTATCATCAAGACAGAAAGGAGCAAATTAAGTGCAGTGCAAGGTAAATTTTGCAGCTGCAGACTGAAAACAAGGGCTCTGCAAATGCCAGTTTGAAACTGGATCGCAAGTCAGTTTTTTTGGGACTCATCCAGGTCCTGGGGTTCTCTTGTTTCCTGCTATCTTGTGTGACCCTTTATGTCTTACCACTCTTGTAGTGTCTGGGGTAATTACTTCATCCTGCTATCATGGTTCTCACCTACAAAAGGGCCCTCTAACTCCTGGTTGGATTGGCAGAGTGCTGGTCTTTTGCTAAACAGCTTCAGTATTATTACTGATCAGCCTTCATTAAAATTATCTGAAATAGTTACTGGTAGCTCTGAAATAAAACATGTAGAAAAAAGTCCAAGATCTCCAGAGTTTTGATAGAACAGAGAATTTCAAGTAAGCATGCAAACACTGGGGAATTTCAATCTGAATGATAAGTGCCTCGGACCAGAGGAACTGGTGGCTCCCTTGACATCATCTCCCTTAATGGAAATGATTACTGGAAACTGTGAGCATCTGGCAGGAGCTGCTCAGTACTTTCTGGGATCTAGCCCTGGATTTGGAGATCTCTGAGGAACAGCTGTTTGGGTGAGATTTCCTGGGCTGGGACAAGTCTCAGACTCAGAGATACAAGAAACATCGCAAACTAGGCAGCTTCACTGTGAAATTTATGTAGGATAGAAATGCAGAAATTAAAGAATAAAGAAAATTGTGAAAGAAAATTCAACAGAACACTAGCAATTTAATGGATTCAGAGCTTGTTTGACCTTTTGAAGGAAGGTCTCATTTTAACAAAAGCATTTGCCATCTGTTAATGAACTGAACTGGATGTCACTTATAAAAGAGTCTTGGTCAAATCCAAAGTGTGAGTGACTGCCAGCAATTTCTGTGAAGTAAGGAATTGCCTTATCATCAGAAGGATTGAAATCTGACACTGCCACTATGCTTTAGTTAAAAAATTAAACAGGACACATTAAAAATGCAGTTACATGACCCATCGACACTTCTCAGACAGTTAAAAGCCCTTGGACCCTGGCTTTATTCATTTCACATGACATCTGGATCTCAGAGTCACTGGATTGTGGATTACAATCCATGAGCAGAAGCTGACTGCCAAGAATCTAAGGTTTTCTAATTAGAATGAAAATTCTACTTTAAAATGATGGAATACTTTATCATATAGAGTATTTACTAAAGCAGATGTTACAAAATGATGGAAATTAAAGAAATATTAAAGTAATTATTATAAAAGAGAAGCTAAAGGCATATTAACACTGTTAGTCTTCTAAGTGATGTACTATAAGCTACTGTTCCTGGTGTGCTCATGCTGGCTATGCCTTAGGAAGGGGAAAAACAATCTGATCAGGTCTTGGAAAGACATTGCAAATAAAAATTAATTCCTATGCAGTTCCCAGGACTGGACATGGCAATATAGAGACTGCAAATTGTAGTTATGCATAAAAGTTGTAAGAAAGACCAGTCAGAGTTTTTATTAATGTTCCTTTGATATTTCCATGGTCTCATATTTCAAAACAATTTTCCCTGTCCATCAAAACTAATTCCATACCATGCAACTTTACTTGTTTAGGAACAAAATGGGGTACAGAGCCCAAGATGTTATGCTGTCAAAAAGCTTCCATTACAATCTTTTTTTCCTGTGTAGTTTGCATTCTAATCATACAATAGAATGTATGTTAGACCTGTTATCCAATTAGGTTTAAATACTAAAGAGAGCTATGCTGACTGCAAATGACCTAATAGAAAAAATATTGACTTGAGGAGACATGATTATTTTTTGTTAAAATTAAGAACAAAACAGAAATACCAATTTCAGGAGAATCTTGGTAACTAGCCACAATGTTTACCTGCTCTGATATTTTCCAAATACTACCTTTTTTGTTTCTATACTGCTAGTTACTGTGTGGCCAGTCAGTCTTGATACATTTGAGAGGAAAATTCCAGGTGTTGGAGGTGAAGTCAGAAACAGTCTTTTGGCCATGTTTGAGACTTTGTTTGCTCTTACATGTTCTTTCAAAACTAATTTCTGCTAATGATTGGGGAATGTTCTGAGCCCTACCACTGTGGATCTGCATCACACTGCATTACAGCAAGGTGTAGTTGACTCTGAGGGTCATGGACAGGAACCACTGAAAGGCATGAGACAACAAACTTCTCCAGGTTACTAAAGAAAAAAATTGATACAAACCTGTGAGTGTGACTTCTGGTCATTGACTCAATCAGCAACTATAGGCACTTCTCAAACCTGCTAGGTGTCCTCAGGGAGAAACATATTTTGGGAGCTTAGTCTGTCTTCACTCTGCCAGACTAGCTAAAGAATTTCAAAGGCAGGTAAACTCCTGGCCTCTCTGATCTGTTTGTTCCAGTTCTTGAATGCTCTCTTCTCTTCACCTTCATCCTTTTTCCTCTTTCTCTAAATCTCGTGCCTTTCTGAGGGAACTTCTATGGGTATCATCTCCCACTGACCTCTGCCAGCCCACCTTTAGCCTCAGTGATGGAGAGCATATAACCACTGCTTAGATGCTTTGACTGGTGCCACTGGATCAAACACCTGCCCTTTCTGTTCCATGCTTTCCCAGATGATCTATGCAGCACAGAACTGGCTGCATCAGAAAAGAAACATATCCATGCTCTTCTAGCACGGGTTCAGCTTACCCAAGCATATGCAGCACCCCTTCCCCCTCTTATGAAATTACTTTTCTCAATATTTAAGGGGAGGAATGCTGAGAAATTATCTTTCCCTCATCCTGCAGACTTTATAGCAGATAGGGAGTGGTTAGAGCTTCCTGGCAATTATGGATTTTCAGCATATGTGTGCATGTTTCCGAGAAGACTATTTCTTGAATACCCAAGTGTTCATCAAGAGCCCAGGCAAGAGAAGGTCTGAGACAGAACTGAGTGCTTTAACTGGTAGCCACTTGCCCGGGAGCGAGTACTCCACGTTGCCTATGAACACAATTATTTAGATCCCAAATACAAGGGAATTCTGGCTGGCAGCAGCAGATCTTTCTTGCCAGCAGGTTCCACATGAAAGTGTCCAGCTGGGCTGGTACATTCTGTTTTAAAGCTGACATGTAAGACTCCCTCTGCTTATCACACCTCAGTAAGAGGCACCCAGAGGTTATGGCAATGGGAGCTATACACAAAGTGGACAGTGATGTCTTCAGGCCAGATTCTGCCACCCTTTCCAGAAGTACTTCAATTGCCTTTGAATAGTGACCTTGAAAGCAAGAGGAATAAGAGACTACACTTGAATGAGAGAGACAGAGTTAAGTTGGAACTTCAACTTAATCTTTTCGGGTCTAAAAGATGTTTTTGAGCTGTACAAGTAGCCTCATTCCATGTGTAATAGCACAGTGCTGCATTTCTTCCCTCTCCAGCTTTTTGATGGAGATATATCAGCTGGCTGAACATTTCCTGGCTGTTGCAGGCTAACTTGCAAAGCTAGCCAGGTGAAACACTGCGTTCAATACTTTTAGTCTGCTAATGTGGTGGCAGAATATTTCCCACATCTCATAAATACCTGTAGCTGTGATAAAGGGGTGAGTGGAGGCAGTGGTACTGAAGGAGCATCCACTCTCAGTCACAAGGCCAGATTTACACTGGCATACAGTGGGTGGCAGAATTTGGCCTGGGTTATGTGAAGACCAAGATGTGTATATGTTTCCTGCTTCAGGTAATAATGTGCTAAGTTACTACTTTATGCACAGAGGTATGGAAACCTTTTTTTTATGTTTTTCCTCCCTCCCTCCTCTTTCCGTTCTGTGATCCAGACACCACTAACTGTATGGAGTTGATGACTGGCAGACTTTCCAAATGTGGTAAGAACTTCCTTCCCTTCTGCCTTTTCACCTTCCCCAGCCCCTGCTGAGCAACATAATGCGCCGTCCCGTCCCTTCCACCTCTTCCCCTTCCCTATCCCTGCTCTCCCACGCTCTTTTCAAGACTGCCCACCCTGTAACAGCCCACTATGTCTTTCAGTCACCTGGAGGACACAAGCATATACACCTTTTTCTGTTCCTCCCCATCCATGCACAGATGCACAGGCTCCACCACAGCTTTCCCCTTCATAGCACAAACGTGTGGTGTTGCACTTGAGATTCCCTCCCTCACTATAACCCAGGCCAGGGATTTTCTTTTTCTTTCCTGATTTTTTTTCCTCTTTTCTTTACTTGCTGTCGTTGCTTCATGATTCTTCAGTCCCTTTTCTGCAGTGAAGCTGAATGCTGCCCTGCTAGCTGCTGTCTCCCTTGGTTTCCTGATATTTATTAAGACAGGAATGTGATGTTATTTAATTCTATTTTGCATCCACCCCCTTCTTCCCCAAATATCCTTGGGGTATGACCCTTTTAAATGCTCCATAAGACACACTGCATATTATCTTTCAGACACTTAGCTAGTGTAAATTTTTGTAGTTCCCATCTGGTCTTGGGGAAGGATGTTATGTCTCTAGCTGGAGGAGTAGTGAACCTACTGAAGATTCGGAATTTTGCTAGGAATAAGAAAAAAGCTTTGTGCAAAACTTGCAGCTCAACTTGTTTGGGGTTATGTGAATTTTGGTTAACTTGCCCCTAGCCTTCTCTCCCCTTCGTCCACATATGGACTGTGTTCCTTCTTCCATTACCTGTGGCCCTATCCACTCCTGCAAATACAATAGTGGAAATACCCAAATACTATGAGAGATGTTTTTGTCTTATTAGTTTTACCTTGTACAGACAAATTCTGTATGAGAGAACTCTATTCTCTTTAGAAGGCCATTCTGGTATCTAGGTTGAATTCAGATATCTCTATGAAAGGGAAGACAAAATGTTGAGGAAGTGATCACTGAGCTAGTACTGCTGTCCAGCTGGATCTGCGACTCCTGCGCCACCTCTTTGTAAACTAAAAAAAAGTTGTTCTGAAGTTGTTGTGGAGTCTGTAACCACAAAGGGAAGTTGTCATGGTGGAAATAATACTAGGTTTATGCATGAGTGACTGAGGCAGAATTTGGCCCATTCCCTGTGTTTCAGATGATCTCTTCACCTTAAGTTACAGCTTTGCTGGTGGGAATTTTAACTTTGCTGTGGAAGGAGCTAGTTTGATTTCTGATTTAACTTCTCTAATCTCCTCATGAAGACTCATTTAAATTGTAGGCAGACCTTCAGTTTCTTGAAGGCATCAGACAGCAAATCCTCTTCTTCCTCAACACTTTGTTTCTTTGCCTGGATCTGGCATTCACATCACACAAAAATACTAAAATGCTGATTCTGCTGATTGCTCACATCCTCTAGATGGAGAGCATCACTGCTCACTCACAGTTCATGCTGGCCTTCCAGCTGTGATAGTGTCAGCAACAATCCCACAAAGGACAAAGAGGACAAGGTGAAGGCCAGCAGAGAGTCTATTTTGTGGCAGCTAGACCACTGACAGAACACACAGAGAGAAGATAAAGGATGGTTTATAGGGGTTTAATGGGGCTGCCTCCTTTAAATCACATTCCTGTTGGTGTACTCACAAACAACATAAGCAGTGGTGACTGCACCATGCTGAATTCCACCCTCCCATATGAGTGAAGAGCTGTTCCATGTGCTCACCCATGATTTAGACAAGGGAGTGAAAGGGAATGATGTGAGCATTTAACATATTTTTGGCAAACTGTCCTCTGTGATTCTGAGGATCAAAAACCTTCGTGAAGTTGACAAAATGTTCATCTAGTAATAGCAAATAGTGCCTGAAAAACTATAAAACTATTTTCTGTGGGGGTTTTGGCCTCACCATTATTCTCTATTCTGAGAGTGAGCACAGGAGGTCATTTTGCAAAAAGAGTTAACACTGGAGCAGGAAGAGCTCATCAAATGATTTGTGCCTGGCTCAGCCATGTGAAAGCTGGTGGGAATGAGGAATATCTTTTCACCCACTATAAA
>WEIV01004678.1:112095-162616 GCA_013390005.1 Calyptomena viridis | reverse complement strand
AAACTCAGGTTGTTCTGTGGACTGTCAGTAGTTAGTGAGCTGTGACAGGCATCTCCTTGATTTGTGTTTATATAGTGCCTACGCTGGAGGCTCTTTATTTTGGAAGAAGACTCCTACATGATACTACAACTAAACAAAGAGGAATGGGCCACTTTATCTTTCTGTCATCCCTTTCCCTGCATATACCTTTGGAGTAGGTTCTATGTTTTAAGTCACTTGTTTTAATGGATTCTGCCAACAGAAACCAANTTTCTCCCAAAGCCCAAGCTAAATATGCAAACACCCAAAATTTCTCAGCCTATACAGAAAGGAAAGTCAGAAGATAACCCTACAGATGGCATATTTGTTTTGCGCAACTTTGTGTTCAGCACCACAAGGATAAGTGCATTAAAAATACATAGACTTTAGAAAGATCATTTCACAGGAGAGGGAAGTACCTCAGGGTTTGCTTCTGTTAAGCCAATGGGAATGTTGCTATTTGCTTCAATGAAAAGAGGACCAAGTCCTCATCTGACTGTCTTAAAATGTTGCAAAACAGCAAGCTCTAATAAGTAACAAACCTTCAGGCTTGTCCTGAAGCTGCTTGTTCACCACCTCCCGTTATGTTCTGTGGAGGACTCTGAGGATCTTTTATGAGGTCAGAGCAGGGTCTTTGCAAGGTGCATCCTTTCCTGGTGTCAGTTCTGGTGCTTGAAGTGATTTGCCTCATTTTCTCTTTCCTCTCTCTGGGTGCTTCACTTCCACTTGGCTTCTCAAACTGGTGTCACCACTGAGCTAGGTCAATGCCAGACAGACTTCTTAAGAACAGCATATGAAATTCTGAGGACTGGGAGGGCTGATACAAACCACCTGCTCAGCTCCCTTTTACATTTTTGTGTCTATCTCTAGCCCTGTTTCTTCCTTTTAGTACTTGTAGTATTCAAATGCATTCACAGTTTTGACTTTTTGGGGGATATTTGGCTGTGACAGTGCTGCACACAGGTGCCACAAACCAATGCCTTCTCCATAAACATATTTCTCTAAGCATCCCTTCAATACCCTTTCATGAGCTTCAGTGCTTGTTTCAAACCCATTCCCCTTCCCCATCTTGCAGCATACAGTTCCTTGGTCTAACTCAAAAATGCACATGTCCATCTCCTCCTAATAGACATAAACCTAATGCTCCCAACCTCCCCTCCTGCCTTTGATCCTTCTCACGGTTTCTCACCCTTGCTACCCTTCATGCCTTCTTTGCTCTGTGTTGATGAACATTTGCTCTCAAGGGGAAAGAAGACCTTAGTTACAGATGCATGAAACACCAGGGATGCTCTGAAGAATCAGTAAGCCAAGCTTTTATTCCTGTCCAGAGGAAATGGGATGTCATCTCACTTTCTGAGATAAGAAAGGCAGCTTTTTTGAGGCCCCAGATGGACTTACAGGTGTAAGGCCCTATGACACATTTTGCTCTGAATGTTAGGAGTGGAAGATTGCTGAAAAAGCTGTTCTAATCCATCGCCTGCATTTTTGAGTCTTGTTTTACTGGATGTATAACCCCAAAGGAAACTGAGAACCAAGAGAAGCAACACTACACACCATTTTCATGCCTCCAGCATAGCTGACCCATACTTATATATCTCCAGAGAAAAATGTGAGGACTCCTTGTGTAGACCAGTCCAAGAGTGGGCTAACAACCTCTCACATGGACATCAATGCAGTGATTTCTGTATTGCTTGATGTAGGATCAGTTCTTTCTTGACTACCAGGATAGGAGAGCATTATTACCTACTATTTAATTACAAGTACAAAAGGCAAAGGAAAGAAAGGGTTAGTGAAATGGCCTATTTTATTTTTCAGTAGCTCTCTTTAAACATCCCTAAGGATTTCTTACCTCCCATTAAAATTTTAGCTTAAAATGCTGATTGTAAGGAATTCAGCAGTGATACAGGCAAAGAAAAGCAGACCGTTAAATACTTTTGCTGCAATAAATCTCCAGGCACTTGAAAGCCAGTAGGGCATGGGGAGGAGAAAGGGTGGATGAAACAGGGGCTGCATATTTTAGTAGGATGACTAAAAGTCCTATATCAGGACTCATCAAATACAAGAGACATAATTTCCTAAGTGTTTTATTGCTCCATTCTTGCAAGTTGTACTTTTGTCACTGTTCCTGTCTACATGAAAACAAAAAGCTTTCCCAATTCCTGCAGAGCCCTGCTTACTCTGCCCTTATCTTTCCCCCTAAGCATGTTGAATAAACTGCTCAGATGAACAACTAGAGATACTGCCCTACTCTTTTCTCCCAACCTAGCAGTCTTTTCCTCTCCAGCATTTTTTTCAGTGCTCTTTTTCATTCTCTCTGCTGACTCCATTTGCTTATGAAGATGAGGGGTCCAAAGCCACCTAAGAACCAGATCTGCCCACATTCCTGCATTCAAGGCTGAGTGTTTGCTTTCTTTTTTTATCTTTTCATTGAAAAATGGTATCCACCTTAAAAAAGTTGAAATGAATATGAGTAGATAGAAATGAGTCTGCGCAGAGCATGTGCCCACAAACCTAAAACAGTTTTAGGAAGGCATAGGGAAATCTCTGAAATAGAAGTCATAGAAGTGGAACAGACATCCCCTTTCAAAAGCATTTGCATGCGTGTGTACAGAAGCAGGTGGAGCTCATGGAGGTCTGACCTCAGAGTGACTGAGGGTTTGATAGCCCTTTTCCTCTGAGCCAGAAATTGAGATACGTGCTTTGCCTGGCTGTTTGTTTGTGCCCATCGCTAAGGCATCAGTCAGTCTGAGTGAAGGATGCCCTTCCAGAAACTCACAGCCAGTTGCTTGTGACATTAGTGTAACTGAATGACAGAACTGGGGCAAACAGAAAGTTAACCACAAAGCAGCAAGTAGAAGAAGACAAGGAATAAATTAGATTAGTGAGATTGAGATCCTTCACTGTATATGCC
The DNA here is from genome assembly GCA_013390005.1 of Calyptomena viridis. NCBI lineage: Eukaryota > Metazoa > Chordata > Aves > Passeriformes > Eurylaimidae > Calyptomena > Calyptomena viridis. Next base: position 159,687 of record WEIV01004678.1, on the reverse strand, counting down.
ATCCATTTGTTTTTTCTTAAAGCCTGTTAACATGCAGAGGAAAGCAGCAACTACCTGGTTAGCACGGGGCAGGAAAAAATAGAGTAATGCATTCAGTTTTGCAGAGCACAAATACTATGTATTTCCTCTTTGTGTGAGAACAGTTGATGTCTGTCTAGCATTTTCCCTTAGAGAATAAGAAAGCACTTAACAAGCTCTTCAGACGGATTACCATGCACAGAAAGTACTTGCCTGCTGTAGTTAATGGGTTGCTTATGTTTGTAATGAAAGTGAAGGGAAATACAATATTACCGAGCCACCAGTGTCCAACAACTATGGATACATGGTAATGTCTGCTATGAAGAAGCCTTTTGCTCCTGACTAAATGAACTAAAGGTTCCAGTCTTCACAACGTGCCAACATATTGGAAGGCAGATACAAGGAGCCCCTTTCCTTCTGAGAGCTGGAGATGTAAATGATTTGAATTTGATTGAACAGTAGAACCAACAGTCCCAATATTGAAAAAACCATTCTGGGGTTTTAATGATCGTGAACAGGCAGAACCTCCATGGTGTACATTAAATAAAAAACACCTTCAATATCCATGATAAGGATTAGTCACTCAACCCAAGAAAATTAAAAGGTACTAGAAATTCCCCACAGAGGTTACCTTTCCAGTACTAGGTGGTCCCTTTCCTGCAGTACCACCCAGGAGCCTTTCCTTGTATATGGCCTTCCACACATGCTCTGACACAGAACTAGATTGAGAGCATATAAACCTGTTGCCTGGAGGTCCAAATGGCATGAAAGGTTGTATTCATGTGCCCGGAGCTCAACCCATGTTCTTACTGCAACCTGATCTAGAGGCTGGCTTAGGGAGATGCCTGTTCTGCTAGCACAGAACCCCTCTCTGGCTTCTGACTCCACTGGAGTGCATGTCGGTGCACTGGAGGCTGTGTTGTGGAGAGAACATAAATTCAGGACAATGAGGTGATAGTTCTTGACCCTGCTTAGTCCCAGAAATTGTAAGATGCATAAAAGCCTGCTTCCACAATGCATTCAGCACCTTCATTTCTAGGGAAGCTCTGAAAGTGCTCCTTTATAGGGAGCTCTGAAAGTGCTTACAAGCCTGTAAGTACAGACCACAGACCACACATTCAGACGGCAAGACTCATCTCAGCTGTAGCTCATTTTTCAAATACTGTTTCCCTTGGACCACTCAGGTGCTTCAGGCTTAGTGATGACAGATTGGCAAGGAGACACTCAGAACAAAATAAAATGCAAGCAAAGAAAGCCTAATGCCTGGCGTAGCCAGAGAGCTTAGCAAGACTGCAAAAAAAAAGCATCACTTCGTGGGTGCGTGCAAATACCCTGTGTTTGTGACAGCAGCAGTAGGATGGGATTTGCCTGTATCCAGCGTCACATTCATGGACAACTCTGTGCAGAGTGGCCAAGTAACTCCAAATAATGGCCTGAACTATTTCAGTCACAGGGTACTGTGTCCTCCTGCTAGGTGAGACAGCAATGCTTCCCCACTCAGGCAAAAACTATGACCTTCCACCTAGGTGCTTTATGCTCCCAGCCTCTTTATTTCTGTAGGTGTCCCATCCTAAACACTCTTCCTCTTCCTGCTCATTGTCTTCATCCCCCACACACCCCCACGCACGTGGCTCTGGATCTCCTCATCATGTTCTTCTCGTTAAAAACCCCATTGTTCATTTGTTTGTTTGTTCTCTCTCTTTCTCTCCTCTTTTTCTCTCTCTTTCCCTCTCGTTTTTTTTTTTTTTTCCTTCTTCCTTTCTTTCTTTTTTTGTCTCCTCTGTTTTGTGTACCCAGGCAGCCCATTGAGTAACTTCTTTGACGTAATTAAACAACTTTTTTCAGACGAGAAGAACGGGCAGGTGAGCCATCCCCCCGGCACGCCAACCAAGCATAGCGCAAACAGCAAGCGGAGCGATTCCGGTTCTAATGACTATGGGTCTAGAGGAGACAATAAGTACCCTGCTGGCAAAGACAAGGCAAAGATGGTCTCATCAGTCGGCCTACAAGACCAACCTTAAATAAACACATAAAAAATTAAATAACTTAGGAAAAAAAAACAAAAAGAAAAAAGCAAGAAAGAATGAAAGAATATTCCTTAGCAAGCTAGCCTCTAAACTAGAAGGATGTATATACCTTGCCACAACAGTACAAAACTGTCTATAGACAAATTTTGTATGAAGGAATGACTGTATATATATACATATATATATTTATATATGATATATAATATATATCTCAGAAACAAACACAAAAACAAACGAATGAAAGAATGAAAAGAAAAGAAAGAAAAGAAAAGGTAGCACAGATGACAAACCCAGTTCACCAGATCTTGGGTTGTGGTTTTTTCCAATTGGTTTTTTTTCCTCCCTTTTTTTCAATGTTTTGCTTTTTTTCTCCTTCCTGATTTTTTTTTTTTTTTATTATTACTTTTTGTTTTCTTTTGTTTTGTTTCTTGTTCTGTTCATGCTCTCTCTGTGTTTCTGACGACACCACTTGTTTCCGCTCTGCTACCAGGAATTATCCCGAAAAGTTAACATGTCAGCCACGGCTTCACCTTCTGTGCTCTGCGGACACTTGTTGACGGAAGGCAACCGATGTAGACTGTCCAAGGACCAGTCCTGTTTGAGGTTCCCAGCCTCCCCTCTCCCTTCAGGAAGTGGGTTTCTCCCCCACTTCTCCCCAAACACCTCCCCAGTGCACGCCTGGTTTTTTTCCCCCCTCTCTTTTTCTTTTTTGGTGCTCCACAAGAGAGATCTGCTCAGTTATGGGATTGCAGAATCTGGGCTCAAAGGAGGTTGCAAATTGTTGGAGTGAAATCTTTACCCTTGGCAACTTCTGTCCGCGCAGGTGAACGCAGCCTGGAGAGGGAGGGTGTGGGGAAGGAGATGGGTGTAGCGGGAGCACAGTGTTCCATGAATCCAGAGCACGTTCTCATCAGAAACCAGCCAGGAGCAACTCAAAACTAAGCGTTGAACCAAGACGATATTGGGGAGCTTCATCATGGGATTTTCTTACCTTTTTTTTCTCCCCACCACCTTTTCCTTTTCTTTCGCCCCCTTTTTTTACATATACATGTATATATGTGTGTATATTTATATATACATACATACATACATATATATACACAAAATAATTGGTTTTTTATACTGTATCATTTTGGTTTTTAACCTGCTGGAAGGGGAAAGGAGTAAACTTAGCAGGGAGAGGGGGTTCAATGAATAAACACATACAAACAAAACATTAAAACTTAGGGAAAAGGCAACTTCTGGTAGCAAAGAAGAGGGACAAGACTCTGCCAAGGACTGTCTCTCCCATCACCAGGCACAGTTGCCGCTGCTGCTACTGCTGCTCCTCCTTCGACACCTTCCTCCCCAACTGTCAACTCCCTGCCACTGTGCCACCGCGCTGGGACCTTCTTCGACCAGCTGGATCCTCCACCACACCCTGCATTTAGAGGCAATTGTTGTGTTGCTAGTGCTGCATTGATATCAGTATTATTATTTCTTTAAGTTACCGGTTTCATTTGTTGGCTTGGGTGATTTTTTCTTAAAAAAAAAAAAAAAAAAAAAGGAAAAAAAAGAAGATGAAGAGGAGGAAGAAAAGAGACTTATATTGGGTTTTATTTCCTGTGTGTATGTGTGTGTGTGTGTGTGTGCAAAATCACTGGCACTTAGTTCATCAGAGCAAGACAAGGTGGAGTCAGGGCAATGGGAGACTTAATCACGAAGCTACTGTAAACTTTAAAATTTACTGCAAGATATTTTTATAAAGTTTTGGTTTTGGTTTTGGTTTTTTTGGAAGGGGAGGAGGGTGGGATTGGGTGGATGGGGACCTTTTTTTTGTGTTTCAGTTATTAGGTCTTGGTTATTTATATATACATATATATATATTTAAAAAAATAAGCTGTTAGATATATCTTCTGTTTAATAACTGTGTAGAGGCAACATTGATTCTTATTTATTTTGAGGAGGAGGGGGAAAAAAGACACAGAAACCCTGTAAGTGTTCATTTTGTGACTTTGAGAAAGAAGAATTGCTGCCTTTTTTCCTCCTCCTCAAGAGTTATGTGACCAAGTGTAACTTATTCTGGCCCAAGCTCAAAGGTTAAACAAACAAAAAAATGTGGTTTTACGCGTGGAAGACAAAACACAGTGAGAAGTACTTCTTGACTGAGATTTTAAGAATGTAGGCTTAGCATTAGTGTTCAGCTATTTTATGACCTTCGATTGCTGCTCGTTGGGTTCCTATGGGTGTATGTTGTATCGCAAGATTATTTTTTTTTAATGATAATGTTGGATGAGTTCTTTTTTGTTGTTGTTGTCGTTGTTGGTTTTTTTAATCATTTTTCCCCTTCTTGGACCAGTTTTACTTGTACATAGGTTTGAAGATTAAAAAGAATTTTTAAAGACACAACTGGGGCAAAGACCTTTGACTTCTGCCCCGTTTCCCCATTCCCCCAAATGGGAGGGATTTATTTTAATTTTTTTGCTTTATTTATTTATTTATTTTCCCTATTCTTAAACTTTTCTCTCTCGTATTGCTGTGTGCATGTCAGACACCAGGGGGTGATGGCTGGGGAGGGGGGGAGGCAAGGGTGCAGGAGAGGGGGGCAGTTTTAATTGCATGACATTGCTGTAAATTAGTCTCTTTTGCTTTCGTTGTCTTTCCTGCCTCTGCCCTCTCTCTACTTCTCCTCCGAGCTCCCCTCCCATCACCCCTGTCCTTCTTTTCCCTCTTTTCTCTTCCCTTGTGTATAGATTTTGATGCTTCTGTTACATTGTACCTCTACAAAAGGCTGGGATTTCAATACAAGATAATAATAATAATTTAAAAATACCTATATCAGCAAAACTCATGTGGTACAAGCAGGAAGGGGATTACTTACACAAGATATAAGAATAAATGAAAGCAATACCTCTTGTTATCCTTCCTATTTTGTACTTTGAAGACACACACGCGCGCACACACACATATACAGACACAAACTGACATTATTTAATGGTTTAAAATGGACAAAAAAATCTGATGTATCCCTTGTTAAATAACTGTGAGCAACTTTAGTTCAAAAACCAATAAATTCATTCAGTAAAGATACTAGCTGTTGAGTGTCCGGTTTATGTCCATGAAAACAAACTTCTCGACAGTGCCAGACCCGGTAAGTACCGTGTCACGGCTTTCTGCACCAAAGGAGCTGAAGATGGCAGCTGAAGTAAGGCAGCATCCTCCTGGCAGTGGAACTAACGCCGGCTCCTTGCAGCACCGGGGTCTGTAGTGCTGTGCCCGGCGTGCTCCACCCTCACAGTGCTGACACGCCGCGAGTAGGCAAAGAGCAAAGGACAGCTCAACCCTGTAGGCCTGGTTATCTGCAGGAATGTATTGAGAAAGATTAATCCAAATTTCAGAGCAATCACACCCTCCTAGATCTGGTCTGGATGGAACGCACTGTACCAAAAACTGTTGCTGCTTGTGATTATTCTCATCTCTAACCTGAGCTTCTCACGTTGCTTCCAGATTTAGCAATAGAAAGGATTTCTCCACCCTCCCTGCCTGAAACCCTCTCAGTCACATACATTTGAAAAAGCTGATCAGGTACGTCCCTGGCTTGTGTGGGTTTTGTTGCTGGTTGGTTGGTCAGTCCATGTGGCTGCTGACTTGTCACACCTCGCTCTCAGCTTTTGGGTGTTCCTTTATGCTGGATTTGTAACTGCACCTGGCAATTCACCTCCTGGCAATGTACCACCCCTGACCTGGCTGGTACATGCCTGGGAGAAGTGGGTACTTCCCACATGGCTGGGGAGAACATGGCAAGTCCAGGCTCACAGCAGGTCTGGGGCACTGACCCTGCAGACACCCTGCCCTGCACACACCACATCCCGGTGACCTCCAAACGTGTCCCCCTCTACACAGCTGCTCTGACTGGGCCAGGCCAGAGCAGTGAGAGGAGGGTGCTGCCCACGAGGGAGGGAGGACAGGAGGAGACCCTCTGGAAAGTTCTTTGATGCCATCCCAGCTGCGGGGATGCTCCTGCAAGGCAAGGTGAGGGCTGTGAGTGGGGCTGGGAAGCCTCTGCCCTGATAGGCAGACCTTGGGTGGCCGTCACCTCACAGGGCACATTATGGTATCCCTTTGCAGCCCATGACAGCACTTTCTTCCCACCCCACTTTCTTCCTGTGGCTGTGGCCACCACTGGAGGCTGTAGCCCATCTCTATGGGGTGCAATTGGAGTTGCTCCCCAGGGAGTTGTTTTCCCAGACCTGCAGGCAGCAGCCTTTTCCACTGGGCAGTCTTGTGACTAGCAGTGTGTAGGGAGGGTGTGTGCATGGGTAGAAGAAGGAGAAGGGTGCATCTGGGTGCTAAAGTGCATCGCAGCACCTTTCACCTTTCAGGATGTCATGAGGTGGTTGTGCCCTGTGACATCTTCCACAGATGTGTGCATCAGCATCTGGAGCACTGTGTTGGCATGGTGCAGACAGTGATAAAGCTCTGAAGCTTTTGAGGCAGGGGTGGCAGAGGAGGTGCCTCACAAGGACATCCCTGCTGCAGTAAGGACTCAACAGGGTGCCAGACTCAGATCTCTGGTGGACCAGTTGCTAGGAGGTTGTGGTTTTGGCAGCCAGTATCTCTGGGGATTGGTATTCATGTTAGCTGCAGTGGTAGGGAGCAAAGGTTTGCACAGCAGCTGGCATCCCCTGTGCATATAGGAGGGACACGTGCTGGAGGTCCCAAAGGTGTTAGTGCTGGAGAACCGGAGGGGGACAAGAGTGCAGTCACTTAAATATTACGTATGTTATTCATACAAAATACGCTCTTATCTAGGAAAAAGCTACAGTGTTTATAAAGTCTTTGAGGGATTCACTACTCTGTGAAAACTGAAGAGGAGTGGAGGAGTAGACAAAGATGAAAAGATGAGAAGAATCACAAGTGCTGCAGGATTTGATCTCTGTAACACTGGTAACCCAGAACTGGGAACTAGCTGTATATGATGTGCATCTCTGAAAGTGAACGGATGTGCTGGGCTGGAGTGTAATACAGGGGACATGGGATTTAATGGCAGTGTGGCAGCAGCTGTATACTGCTTCTTTATTTCGCTCTCTATTCTGTTTTCAGAAATGTTCATAAAATTCTATGATCTTTTCATGTCTCCAATAGTATTCACAATTAGCATTCCCAGTATTGCTAATGATGGTCTTCAAAAGTTATAAGAAGAAAATAATGATTTTGCAAAGTGAAGGACCTCATGCTTAGGGCCTACCCACATTTATTCTGCCTTCTTCTTTGGCCATGTTATATCACAGTCTCTGGCTACATGATGCTATATTACCATCTAAAGTGCATAGGAGGGAATGTGCTTTTGGGTGAATTGAGTTTATATTTAAACTGTTGGCTGCAAAACACTCTTCTTATTATGTAGCTTAAACCTGAAGGCAGGTAGTAAATGTAGCAGGGGACTTTTGTATGCCTTTGTGACTAAGGTCATTGGATTAGCTCTGCTGCCAGGTGCAGGCTATTGTCTTCATCCAAACCCAACACCAGGTGATGGCTGCTGAGATGCTGTGAGTTGTGACACCTGCCCTTCATTTGCTGAGATTCTGAGCTCTGCAGCTTTCTGGTTCTCTTAGCAAGCCCAGCTCCTTGGACTCAGTACCTAAAAAACTTGCTAGGTTTAAAGTTCATCTGTCTTATTTCCTCTGGGTATAACAATGCAGCGTATGACCTTCCAGTGAAGACAAGGCAAGTGTGCAATACTCTAGTTGGCATTTTCTGTTTGGCTGTGTGCAAGTGGATGTTAATTTTATATAGATAAATGCATACATGAAAAGTGTATTTGTGCTTAAGGTGAACAATTATTAAACGAGCCAGTACTTGACGTGCTATATAGTTTATAGATTGTGTACATGCATCAAACGAGCACCTGAGCTCATAGTCATGAGGGTAAATCTTGTTGCCACGTATCAGTGTACAGTCTGGGAGCTGAGAAAGAAGTCAGTTCTTTTGGGAGAGCACTAATGTAAATTGTCCAAGTCTCGCAAATGACGCGTGAAAATTTCCTCAGTAGTCAGGCTGGCTTTAATGAAAGTGATTGGTACAAATGACTGAGCTTCAGTGGTTCGTGCCAGGTATAGGCAAAGACAGCGTTTGTAAAGGCAGCAAAACTGTGTGAGGCTTCTAGGTAGTGCTAATCCCGTGCCTACTGTTACAAGGTATGCCTTCTTTCCTGCCGATTGAGACAGTGCATTTAACCCAACAGGCTTGGACTTTGTCTTAAAATACTGCAGCAGAATGCCCACAGGGCATTGTGTTCTGATTGGAAGTCTGCAGGACTGGTTCCTCTACCTTTGCTTTATTTCAGCTGTATACAACCAATTGTATGTGGGCTCATGATGGAAGGGCAGAGTGTTTTGGTGAGGAAGAGATTTAGCTCTGAGTTTCTTATTATAGAAAACAACAGGGAGGGAAGAGAGACACTTGTTTTAAAACCGAAAAGTGTCTTATTTCTTTGTCGTACCCTTTAATCTTCTTATTTTATTTAAAACCCCTTCAACAGCTGCAGCCCCTGCTTAATTTGGAGAACAAAACCCTAGTAGTTCAACTATCTGGGGATACTTGAGGCCACAAGTGGAAGGGAAACCCACACTGAGGGCAAGTCCTTTCTTCTTCTAAATGCACAACTTACTGTGTGGGTTATTTTTAGTGCTGTAATCTTACTGAGTGCTGCCGAGAGAAACTGTGCCAGGCAGGCTTTGAAGGGCTTGAGAAATGGGATTTCCTGTTCCACTGGCTCAGAGCTGACTCTTGCCATTGTCAGGAGCTATTATCGCCTTCTCACAGCCAAAGGAGATAACACAGCTTCAAGGTCAGGGAAGACAAGCTTTCATCAACAGCATTAGCAGAATGAAGGGTTTGCATGCAGACAGGGTGGGTGTTTCTAGCTGGTGTAGTCAGGGACTTCTGCTTGAATCACAGAACCACACAGCTACTGAGGCTGGAATGGACTTACTCAAAACAGGCTGCTCACTGCTCTGTCCACTTGGGTTCTCAGTGTTTCCAAAGTGGACACTATACAATCTCTATGTACAGCCTGTTCCAGAAACAGCTGCTGCGGAGAGAAGAATTTATTTCTCTGCTCCTCAGCTTCTTGCTGGCCTGCTCTTCATTGCACATTTGGGGTTCTGCTGAGTGTTCTCTCTTGTGTGAACGTACCTGGGTCGGGAAGGCAGCAGTGGTCCAGCCCTGGTAATGTGGCACCTTTCTCTCCATACTGTTGAAACAGAGGTTGGGGGTTTTTTGCTTAAGTTAGCCACATGAATTAAACATTTGCCATAATACAAAGAGCTAAGAAAATGTAAATTTCTGGAGCCACCTACTGATAAAGAACAATGCCAAGGGGAGACCAAAAGATGCAAGAGACAGATAAAGAAGCCTCCTGTCTCCAGACTAGTAAGAATCAACAAAAATCACTCAATATAAAGACAAAGAGCCAGAGCGCACTAGCAAAGGAGAAAAGGTCAAAAGTTCAGCCTAAAAAGAACTGGCCTGTGGCCTCAACCCTCCGAAAAGAAGCCTTTCTAAGACCAAGGACACACGCTCAGAAGGGCGTGAACCTAATTAACATACAACGTGCGGACAGGCGGGGCCAGGGCTTGAATATGCATGAAAAGGTTATGTAACCCAATGAATATGGAACACCTTTGTAAATAAAGATGTAGTTCAGGCTGGAGTAAGGTGCACAAGTTTTACGAGAGATATCTCGCTTGTGCCTGGGCGCTCATAATACCTACCCACTTCATAACTATAACAGGTTGTGGAGTCTGTTTATTCCGCATATCGTTTCACTGTCCAGATTAAAAGGAAAACAGGTTGTTCTAGGGAAGTAGCAAGTCTTGATATAGGAAGCACTTGTAGGTCCTGGGAAGAACTGTCATAAAAAGCAGCTGTGTTTACTGTAAGGTCTTGTATACTCTTGAAAAGTATTCACATTAAGAGAGGGGCTTCAAATTGCAGTGTCTGTTCTGGATAGTTCCTCTGCGGAACATCCTTGTTCTTAAAGTCATCAGGTCTCAGAATGGATGAAACTAAGCTGAAATAAGGTTGAAGGATGAAACAAGCTGAAACAACTAGTTATAGGCATTACCTGGTATTAGATTCCAGTATTATGCTATTTGTGACAATTGCCTCGGTCAAGTCTTGTTATTTATAAGTAGCACAGTGAGATAGTGATTTCTCTCCTGTCTGAAGCATATTACTTTGATGGCTCTGATCTGGTTTATTGAATCAGGCTATTCCTAATTAGGTGCAAGAATGCTTCAGGGAATCTATTGGAGCTACATTCCTTAGGGATGCTTGGAGAATATGTGAAAAGCTGTTTGTAGGACTGTTACAGATGGAGTCCTGGCTGAGACCTCATATCACCTTATGGGAATGCTCATGAACTCCAGTTTACATAGGGTTCCTGACCTAAACTCTTGTACGTAAATGCAATGTAGGAAGTTGTTTCTCTGTGCCCAAGAGCCTTCAGTTTTATCACCAAGTTGCATAACGAGATCGGAAATGGGTGTGAAGTAGGTAGAGCTTGTGTTTACAGAAGAGCTTAAAAAAAGGCCTTGGGATTAAAGTCTGGTCCCCATCAACTGAGCTTTAGGCCAGTGTTTTGATGGACTGTGATACCTCTATGCAGAGATGGAAAGAGTAGGATGCCAGGAAGAGGGCTGGGCTGTTACTTCAATGTCCTGGTTTTGGCTTTTTCAGGCTGCGTGGCACTGGGCAGCTCCCACTTTCTCACCATTGCAGAAATAAAGAGGCCGAGGAAGGCAGCAGCACCTCTTTTGCAAAGAGGATGACTGTTAAATGTGTGGTATAATAAGTAGGTAATTTTGTTAGGTTATTCCTGGCTTACTGCAGTTGAGCAGAGTCTGGGCATTGAACAGGAAACTGTTTTGTCTGAAACATATCCAGTTTGCCATGGATTCCTGAAGTTGCTGGCTCCTGATAGAGACTGCTTTGTGAGCTATTCAGATGCTGTCATGTCAGAGTCAAGCACATTCTTTTTCTTGCACCCAGATAGCTCAAAAATGTCCCTGGAGTGACCCTGTGCAGAGGAGACCTGGACCCAGCACAGGGGTCTGAGGTACATAGTGTGGCTTGGTAGAGTCCTGGTCTTTTTTTTTTTTTCTGAAGCTTGTTCTCTAGGGAATCCAAGAGTAGATTCAAATAACAACCTTGACCATTCAGTGTGAAGGTGTTTATTTGGCAGATACTTGGATGGCACAACGATGATGGCTTTGTCAGCACTTTCCAGAGGGAACTGTAATCTAAACTGGGCTGAATAAGAGCAGTAAAGTAGTAAAGCTTGCTCTTCTGAGACTGTGAGAGCAGGTATGTGAGAGAGCACAACTCTCTTCCCCTCACTGCCTCTTGCCTTGTGTTGAACATGTAAGTGTGTGGGAGGCTAAATAGTTTGTAACTTGCAGCTGTAAAAGAGACTCTGTGCAGCCTGCAGTCTGCCTCACATCAGAGCTGGTGGTTTTCCTGGTGCTGGCAGCCCTACTTTTGGATGTTACAGAGCTGTGGGAGGACACCAGCAGCAACGTCTGGCAGAGACCTGTATTGGTTGGATTATGAACTGCATTCAAAGGAGGAGGTAAAAGTCCATGCTGCTGTTTCCTTGTTTCTAATTATGTTTAGTTTAGCTTGCTAGGGCTTGGTGCTGCAAGTGACTATGCTCAGAGTCAGTGATGAGGGAGTCGCCACCACCACTGCTCAGTGGTCAGGGAGACCTGACCAAAATGGGATCTGTTTGCTGCTCCATTAGATTCTGGACACTGATAGTAACATGTCATATCACATAGGTAGGTGACTTTCCAGCACAAGATTGTTATTCACCTCCCCAAATTTCTCCTTTGCTATTTTACTGCATTTTTTTCTGCTTTCCCTGATTCTCTGCTTTTCTTAATTTTCATCCATGTACAAATAATGACTCGGCAGCTGCTGACTGGGTCCTCAATGTCTTGACCAGGCTTACATAGAGATGTTGTCTGGTTTGACAGCAAGAGAAGGAAGTAAGAGGACCCTTTTCAGTGGGACTACACAGGTGAGACCTCATCCAGCCTTTTCTCACCTGGTCCTTCAAAAAAAGCATCAAGGACCTTTGTGCTCCCCTGAGGATAAGAGTTTGGATAGCCACACTGCAGAACATCAGTGAGAGCTCACGAGTTAGAACAAGAGGAACCAACTTCAAGTTGTGCCAGGGGAGGTTTAAATTAGAAATTAGGAAAAACTTCTTCACTGAGAGGGTTGTCAGGCATTGGAACAGACTGCCCAGGGAAGTAGTGGAGTCACCATTCTTGGATAGATTTAAAAGATGTGTAGATGTGGTTTAGTGGTGAACCTGGCATTGGTTAATGGTTGGACTTGATCCTGCAGGTCTTTTCCAACCTTAAAGTTGTTATGATCCTCTCATGTAGCAATGTGAGTGGTCAGGTGCTGGGAGCTCTGGGAATAGCATAGCAGCTCCTCTGCCAGCCCCAGAAATAGGCCCAAAGGAGTGTGGATCCTCTTGGACAGCAGGTCCCTCTGTGGGAATGGAGCTGAAAGGCCAATCCCAAGAGTTTCTGTGCTTCTTATAGGGGCAGATGGTGCTCATTACGTTTCTGATGACCGTGTGTGCTCTTCATGTGTTTTGTGACACTTGACAATGCAGAGGGTGCAGTGGAAGAGAAGACCTGTGGGAGGGCTGTTTTTTGCCTAAAACTGATTAAGTTTGGTGACTGACCAGGCTGCTTCATCCTACCATCTTTCTCTATGTGTTCACTCCTTCAAATGGCTTGTCAGCTGTCCTATAAGGCCTTCAGCAGAAGGATTACAACTTAGTCTGGGAATGATGTCTGGCATTCCTTGATGCAGCCTTTAAATGCTGCCTTTGTCCAAATAATGAACATTGCAAAGCATCCAGTACCTTAAGAGAGCCTATGAGAAAGATGGAGAGAAGACACTATTTGCAAGAGCATGTAGTGACTGGACAAAGGAAAATGACTTCAGACTGAAAGAGAGCAGGATTAGATTAGATATTAGAAAAGAAATTCTGTACTGTGAGGGTGGTGAGGCACTGGAACTGGTTGCCCAGAGAGGTGGTGGATGCCTCCCCACCCTGGCACCATTCAAGGCCAGGTTGAATGGGGCTCTGAACAGCCTAATCAAGTGGAAGGTGTCCCTGCCCATGGCAGGGGGGTTGCAACTCAGTGATCTCTCCAGCCAGGCCCTTCTATGATCTCTTACTTATTTTCCCTCCACTAAGCAATGAAGAGGAAATGCAGGGTGTCTGATAGTAAACCTTGGGGTCAGTCTGGTACCTCCTTTTCTTGCAGTAGGAACTGGCAGCTTGTTGCTTTTCCCATAGGTGCCAAAAGCAGAGAGTATAGATGTGTCTGCTGAGGGGCCAGAAACAACCCTCTGCTTAGAGATGCCTGAGCCTGCTGTAAATGAGCTGGTTTGGGTGCAGGAGGTGCTTGAGTTACGTTAGCTGGCACAGCTCCAGGCTAATGCAGCTCAGATAGATCCAGTACCAGAGCCAGCTTGTCTGCAGATGCTTCAGGTATCCCTGTGTTGTGCAGAACGGATTCTCTGCTTCAGAGTTCCAGGAGCTGAAGTGTCTGTGTATTTGAGGGGTCATAGGCATTCTCTCAGGCTGAGAGATGCCTTCCTCCTTGGTGGGTAAATTGTAACAGTTTTTCATGTGACTCTAACACAATTTAAATAAGAATCCTAGACCAAATGGCAGCATGGGTCAGTAGGGGCTCAAGTCTGAGCAGCAAGTGGTCTTCTTGTTCCCTGTAAAATCCTGGTGCACATAAGGTTTGTATCCTTGCAGCAAAGAGGGAGGCACATGGGTAAAGAGAGAACTAGCAAGTTCTCTGTCTGATGAAGGTTCCTCTGATACCATTAGGATTCCATGGCTACCAGCTGTCCTGCAGCACAGTGCTCTGTGTACTTACCCACTTGAGAGCTGAGGCATTGAGGGTGGTGATGGTACATCGGGTCTTGTTTAGATATCAGGGGTTGTGAGAGAACTATTTGGATTTCCAACAGCTTTGAATCTGCAGCATCTTACCACACATATAGAAAGTAGTTCTAGCGGTTAGTTCAAGTACTATGGCTAAGATTTTTATGTGCTGACTTTTCCCTGCTGTTCTCTGGGAACATAGCTAAGCAATCCTCAAATCCCCTGGAAATCCCATGTTACTGTAGCGCTTGTAGTACCTGAACTAAGCCCTGAGCTCTGATTTCTGCAAGCCATTGAGGGGGAAAAGGATGATTACAAGGAGAGACTCTGGCTTGGGTATAAATCTTGCTGTGCCTGTGCAATCCCCAGCCAAGCCATGCTGTGCTCCGGCTTGGCCTCAATCACACTGTGCAGCAGGAACACAGTTCCTGTCTCTCTGGCCTCTCTTTATCAGCATAAAGACAAGTTTCCCCAGACTCATCATATTCCACATTATGTCAGGTTAGGCCATCCTTTTAATGAGCATGTGAAGAATGTGTGCACCTTTCTGCTCCTGTCCTAGGAAGTAGGAATGCAGACTTTCCAATAGCCACTGCCCCAACAGGGAGCTGTGTGTGTCAGTTCAGGCAACTGAGACACAAATCAACATCGGGGATGGAGAAATCATGTTTGTTCTGCTTTGATATTTAAAAGAGAACTAATAATGTCTGATTTATGCAATAGAAAAAAGACCAAGGGTATTCAAATCAACATGGCAATGGCAGTGAGATGTAGAAGGGGAACTCAAAAATATTTCCAGACAGATTGATAGTTTTTGGTTCACCTGATATCTGTTCAAGGTCAATGGCCTGGTTGGTTAAATTAGCTGTAGATCTGACTCTGAATTAGCAATAATTCTGGCTACAACTTCCACTTCTGCATTACTGTCCTTTAACTTCGCTGGGTTGTGTGCTCAGCTCAGTTTAGGATACTGCAACTGATACAGCTGCTGGATTATCCAATAGTTCCAGGAAAAATATATAGGTTTTGGCTTAGCTTCCAACTTCAAATGGGCAACAAAAAGGTGTTACTCGGGGACAATTCCCTCAGCAATGTTGCACAATACGGGATTCATTGGAACTGTTGTTGTGGCCTGGGAGTTCAAGCAGTGGCTTGCAGTGCTCTCTTCAGACTCTGAAATGAAGAGTCTCAGAAATGGAAGTGGGTTTGCTGTAAACCAGTCAACTTTAGCCCAGTTTCTGTGATGATCTGTCCTGAGCATTTAACACTGGAAAAAGTGAAAACTGTTTAAGTGTGGTTTTAATTAAGTTTGATGCACTAGCTGTAGCTTTTAGTCCTGTTGCAAGCATGTGGGGCTTCGTTTGGGGCCAAGGGCCAGCTACAGTAATTTATTTTAAAAAAAAAGGTTCTAAAAGTAGTTCTGTTAGATATGTTTGGAAGTATGTGGACTGTGAGTTCATACAGCGATGTGAGAGCAGATACCACCCCGATACTGATACCCAGTTTCAGTGGGATTGCACTGCAAATTTGTTTTAGAAAAGGGACAAAAGAGGAGAGCCTGATGGTATCTGTTAGCCAAACGATCTCATTTGGGAAAGGGGGACAGAGAGCTTGTCTCCCTAAGTCAGTACTGTCCTGTAATGGAAAGGGCTAACTATTTGTTTAGCCATGTATGTAGCTGGTGCTTGGTCTCTGGTTTGTTGACCCCAGGCTGTGTTTGTGTGCATTTTCTGCTCACACTTGCCAGCTCCATCTCCTCGAGAGGGGAAGAGAGCCACCCAGAGCCCGCAGAGCAGCACTGGCCGTGTCCAGCACGAAAGCTTATTGCAGCCCCCAAGGTGTGAGTGGTAACGGGCAGAACCAAGTGTCATGATGTCACTTGGAAGTACAAACAGTGTGTTTTCATGTTACTGATGTATTTTGCATGAGTGTAAACTTCCTAGTCTGCCTGTTGCTCCCACAACTGCTACTGCTCCACTCTCCATAAGAGACAGGTGGAGAAACAAGATTGCTTTTGTAGCATGCAAAAATCCTGTAGAGAGACAGAATATGGTGTCGCCTGTTACACACCGTGAGGCAGCTGGTGATGTGGGGCAGTTGTGCTACAGGGCTTTTGTGCTGGGCCCTGTGCAATGCCCTGCTGATTAACTGGCATGGAGAAGAGCAATGGCTACAACACAGGTCCTTCCTCTGAGAGGGGGTAGCAAAGACACTGTCTTTTCTCTTTGCTTCCTAAAAACTTTTACAAGCTCTATCAAGTGCCTGCTGTCAGTGGTGTCGTGCAGAGGCAGGAAAGAAGGAGAGATAGGGGTGGCTATACCTCTCTCCAGCCTCTGTGGCTTCTGCACAGCTTTGCAGAGAGGTGACAGCATTCAAGGTCACAGCTAAACATCAGTCTGTTTGCATGAGGGGAAGGACCATACCTAACCTTGTCCTCAAAGGAAAAGGCGAAGTAGAGCCCACTACCACAGGAACCTGGGCAGATAACTGAGGTATATTATTGAGGCATGTTTCAGTACAAGTCTGTTCTGTTACCTTATTTGATAGTGGCAGCAAGGGACAGCTTTCTCCATGTAGGTGTGACAGACAGAGAGAAGGAAAAGAGGTATCTGTTGTCCACAAGCAGGTTGTAGTCACCCCTCCCCCAATCAGGTTCAGAAAAAAAGAAATACTTCCTTGGAGGAAAGTGAAGAAGATACAAAATTATTTACATTACATAAATTACAAACACACAGGAAAAGAATAACGATGCTAAATAATAAAATCTCTCGCTGTGGAGAGAAAACCTGGAAGATTTTAAAGTCCTTCTGTGGGTGTGGTCTCCCCTCTTTGCAGCTGGGGCAGCGTGGGGGACCCCCCTCCAGGCTGGTGGAAGGTCTCCCCGTGAGGGTTTGATGTTCTGGTGTTCTGAACAAGTCCAGAAGCGAGGAAGAAGAAAACCAAAGTCCCAGGAAAACACAGGAGTTTAGGTCTCTCTCGGAAGAAACAGAGCCGAGAGCTGGCTGGAAAAGCAAGCAGGGTGCTTCCTCCCCCCTCTCTCAGCAGCAGCTATATTCCCCACAGCAGAACAACAACAGAGAGGAGTAGTGACCTCGAAGCACAGACCTGCTTTGAAAAAGTTCCTCTGGCTGGTTTTTTCCCTTCCTTTCCCCTCTCAGGCTCAGTTTAAAGGCACAGAAAGGCACAAGATTCATTTTTCTGGCACAGAGTAGGTGATATGGGAGACATCATAAAGTCACCCCAAGGCATTTGGTCACAATTTTTTTCCTTACTCTGGAAACTTAAGGATTTATTTACAGGCTCTTTCTCCCCTTCCAATAACTGCTTGTTTCTTGAAAAACTTTTCAAAACTTTCTGATTGAATCAAAACTCCTACCTGTCTTCTAGTTTGGTTGAAATCAAGCAGCTGTTCAAAAGTTTGGGGTAAACAAGAAAAAGAGGCAGACAGACGGAGTCTTGCTTAAATTTCCTCATTTTGGATACACCTGGCTTTAAAAAGAGCCCATGTTTTCATTTCTTGGGCCAGAAGTCTTTCACTGCATAATAAAGCTGTGCTGTTATAAACCACCTGAGCTGTTTATGAATGTTAATCCAGTAATAACAGGTAATTAAACTGTTATAATGGGGGTTTTAATCTCTCTTCTCCAGATGTAGTTTTGCTTTTTGTCTTCATCAGGGAGATTATAACAGAGTACAGAGGGCTTCTAATCCAATCAAAATTCCTTGAGGGATTGGAGTATTTGTTGTTCTTTCACATTTAAGCAGTGGTTATACTGCAAGATTTACTTCATTCACAGAGTTGCCATCTTGTTACTAAATCCAGCATAGTGGTTTGATGTAGGCAGAAGGAAGGTGATTCTAGGGTATCTGATCACCACAATGGTTCATGTGTGCCTGGGCTGGATTTGTGAAGATTTCAGACCAGCTCTCAGGCTGGCACCAGCGGGAGTCCACAAAACCAGCACTCAGGTCCTATCCAGACCCCACGGCCCCTAAGCACAAACAGATCAGTGAGACCATGAGTGGCAAAGAGCAGCGACAGCCAATCTCCGGCTGCATTTCCTTGAAGGTCTGCAAAATGCCTGTTTCCTCTTCAGTGGCTGTGCTTGAGCAGCCTTATCTGCACTCACAGCACAGTTCCCTTGGCCAGGTAGCCCAGTATTTGCTCGACAAGAAGAGTCAGACTTGGGTCTGCTTGACTTGGAGCAGGGCAGGGACCGATCATTCCCTGAGCATCTCCAGTTGTTTACTGCAGCATGTCTTAAGTGTGGCTTTTTGTCATGGTGTGCAGTGGGGAGTTTGTGGCTGGGAGGTAACAAAAATACCCTGTATCTCTGTGCTGCACATCCATTGCAGAATTGCTCACAGTTGTGAGGGACCAGGCTTAGCTTTTCATTCAGGTGACACCATGCAGTCTTCTGGTGCCACAGTGCTGACTTTGTGAGCTTGAACTGATCTGCCTTAAGCCCTGAACTCTAGTAGTGGCCTTGTAGTTGAAAATCTCATGTGGAAGGAGCCTTACCTGTCTAGCTGGGAAATGTGTGTCTGCTTTCTTTTGCTCTACAGATTTCATGATTCTTCCCAAGTGTCTTGGCTTCAAATTATTTTAGTTTGGTAGCAGGATGCTGACAAACTTTGGTTTGCACTGCCTGCCTATTTTCCTCCTCTCTACCTCCTACTGTCATCTTCTGGGAGTTGAAATGAGGGACTCCATGCACAAGCCTTATTGGGTCAATAGGTGCAAATTCGAGGAAATACTGGTTCTTTGCTTTTCTGCAGACAGTGAGTGTCACTGTATAATAACGAATGAACAATTATGATATTGAGGTCTTGGTGCCAATCTTGTTTTGAGATTTGGTAGGAACTACCCACCCATGCTGCAGTCCTTCTTACATGCTGGGACTGTGACACTGATCACAGCACAGCATCTGTTCTGTAGATTTTGTTTAAACCAGTTTAAGTCAGTTTTAAATTGGTAAGATTATTCAAATACATGTATTTGTGCTCTCTTGAAAGTGTTCTTAAAGTAGCTGAAGTTTTCACATTTCTGCTGCAGGGTACATCTGGTCTGCAGCCACAATTTGTCTTCTGCTTCTCACATTTACTTCTGCTAAGACAAGCTTTATAGCTACAAGGATTCAAATTAACCTTCCTAAATTGTTGAGGGTCAGTAAACCTAGCTTAAAAGGACACAGAGTTCCTTCTGTTACAGGTTTTATATAGATTTCAGGTAAAAATACTGGATTATTCAATGACACTTTCCTGTTCTGGATTATCCTTTCTAAGTGGAGCCAAGCACAGAGTTCTCCTTATTCATAAAAGTAAATTGTTTAACTAGGCAGATGTAGGTATTCTGGCTGTATGAAATACATTAAAACGTGGGACACTGGTATTTCCACCTTGCTGAGTAAAATTGATTTTGGATGACTCAAGGGATAAACGTACTGTCATCTCTCTGCACTCTGTCACAACAAAACCAGTAAAAACTGCAGCAATAGCTTGTAATAAAACCAAATAAAAAACTCAGACTGGCCAAGACAGAGAATTGGGAATTTCTGTATTAATAGCTCTTTCATTGTCTACCAGACTTTATATAAGAGAAGCAGCTCTTCTACCTAAGCTTTGATGCTTCAGAACAGAAAGAATATTCCTTGAGATATTTTAGGAATGAGTCCTTTGGAAATCAGGTTTTTGTGTTTGATACTTTGTCAAATGCAATTAAGAGGAGGGGAAAAAAGTAATTTAGGACATTTCATCTGCTTGGAATTAGAGCTTTCAAGGAAAATTCTTTCCTAAAGTATTCAGTCCCTGCAGAAAGAAGCAGAAACTATGACAGATGTGTGGTCTTAAAAGGTTGGATGAGTATGTGGTGCTGGAGAGCTGTGCAGCATTTCTTTTATCAGACTGAGGATTCACCTACAACTCCTTGTGCACCAGCATTAAAGCCCACCTGGGGAAACCCTGGGCTGCTCCAGTAGTTCAGTGTGGTAGTTAAATTAATGTCTGGTGGCCAGGACCAGTTTGTTTTCCTTGTTTAGGTTTCCTTTTCCAATCCTTGGGGGCAGTCCTGACTTCAGGGCAGGTGTCTTCTAAGCCTTACTGATGTCAGGTTGGAGCATTGTTTTCACAGAAGCCGAAATCCTCTGTGAGGTGGCATTTGTCCTTTCTGTGTCTGAGCTGATGTTGCAAAGGGTTGTTCTCCACTGAATGCAAAGCCTTTCTAACCCAGGCTCTTTCTACTCTTTTTCTTTCTTTTGAGTTTTCTCAGAGACCATTAAAAGGAGGAGGAGGTTTATGTGAGGGACCCCACACCACTCTGAGAGAATGTTAACCATCTGCACCGGTGTATGGGAAAGTGTCAGAGTATTTTCATGCCTCCTTTTTATATAATGAAAAGAATTAGCAGAGGACAACAAAAAAAAGTGTAGCT
This sequence comes from Calyptomena viridis, assembly GCA_013390005.1. NCBI lineage: Eukaryota > Metazoa > Chordata > Aves > Passeriformes > Eurylaimidae > Calyptomena > Calyptomena viridis. The sequence continues at coordinate 139,241 of WEIV01004678.1, read as the reverse complement.
AGTACTCTAGTATTTTTCTTTCTTGGCTAGACAAAGCTCTCTGAGTGTTCTCTCATCTGAGTGCTTGGCCACAACAATTTCTGTTTTCTCTGAGTCACATGCTAGCCTAGTTTTGAAAAGTCTTATTGTTCACATCAGCTGTCACAACCAAAACAGTTCTGTCCATGAAAAGAATAGAGACCCCATTAGGAAACTGAGGGGGGTTTTGCCAGATGCTTGGTGTTTTTGTATCATTGGTTCTATTGGGAATATTAGGAATTGGCTATACTGCATATGGCTTTATCATGTGAAGATACCACATCTGTCTTGAATCCTTCAGGTGTTGGGCTTATATTTGGGCACTAGTATTGGCCAGCATGGATAACTTAGCCACACTGAACCCTGTGCTGTGACTACTACCAGCAGCCAGGCACTAGAACTAGATTTAAGCTGCCTGGTGTTGCCATTTGTGCTAGGTACACAAATGTTTTCATTTGTTTAGATTTGAACAGAATAAAACAACAAACTATTCCTCTGTCTGCAGTTCAGATCATGGAAGAGTATTTCTGCATTCAAGTCTTTCTGTTAACAGCTGAAATGGTGAGCTAAGGATTGGCTGCAACAAGTTACATGATGGATATGAGCAAAGGTTTGTTTGATGAACTATGGCTTTGATGAGATCAGCATGCTTAGTAAGCTTCATAAGGCTGGCTTGTTCTTCTATAGGGCTGCTTGTTTCTGTGGCAGTCCTTCAGTCTTCTGCTAATGTGCACGAGCCAAGTGTTACGTGGCAGAATCCACCTTTAGCCCCCGATCACTTCCAGGAGCATCCTGGTATGCACGTTTGGCAAAAACTGGTAGTACCTCAGAGCCAGAACAAATCTTTCTCCCTCCTTGTATCTTCTTGTCAGCAAAGGGGTCTTTTCAGGTTGAGTTTCTTAACTTTCTTGGTTAAAAGGTAGTTACTCATATATAAAATAAATGTGTTCTATGGGATTTCAGACTTGATAACTTTCTGCAATTCTTAGGGGAGGAGGAAGGGCATAGCTCAGATTTTGCTGCACTGAAGTAGAAGATGCCTGACTCAATTTACAGCTTGCTGCCTCAGGACCTTTCTTAGGGCTAGGGTGAAGCTGGTCTGCTGATCTCTACAGAGCTTCATTGACTTGAGGTAAAAGCTACAGGTGTCCATTTCTCTGTGCAAAAGACTTGGTGGCACCATTCCCATGTCCCACTCCCTGAATGGCCAAAGGAAGCCCATGTAACAGACACAAGCTGCTGACCTTGGTGCTTTCTTACCTGCTGCTGGTATTTATTCCAGGTGGCACGTCTGAAGAAATTCTATTCTTCCTATCCATATTTACAGGCACTTATGGATAATGACAAAATTGGGAGGGCGGAGGGAAGTTTCAGCTTGATACGTTTCACCCTCTTGCTATAAATGTATGCAGCCTCAGCTCTTCAGCACATCACTCGTGTGTGTAGAGCACTGAATGTCAGGAACAAGATCTCACAAAACATGCATATGACTATTGTCAGGTTTAAGTGAGACTTTAGCCCTGTGATGGCTTGTGCTCAGTGACTGTTTTAGGCCTGAAAATTGGTTAGAGATTCTGAAATAGCAGGTGTGTAAAGCTGAGAGTTTGACAAGGCAAGGCCTGCAAGAGGCATGTTTGGCAGGGTGGGGGTATGGGTGCACATAGATCAAAAAGGTGTCTTCCAAGCAGTGTTTGGTTATTTTTCTGGGATATTTTATTTATTTAGCAACCCTTAAACCAATGGTATGGTATGTCATGATCTTTGGTGTTGGGAGGTGTGTTGAATGTAGGATAACTAAGGTCTCTCTGTTCTGACAGCACTTTGAACAATTTACAAAACACATTTAAAGGAGCAATATGACAATTTCCTCAGTGTTAAAAGACCTAAGTTTGTCTTTTAGATACAGGGGAATTCAGGCTGAGTTCTCTGAAATATGTTCCACGCCTTGAGGCTGAGCTTTACAGTAACATTTACTCCTGACAAGAACATTAGTGTTGGCACTGTTTCAGTGTTTTCCTTATTCCCACTGCTAAACCAAACAAGATAGGCTACACTAAAACAGGATTCATTATTTGTGTTCTTGTTAACTGCTTGTAAAATAGAAAGCGATTACCCTGCTGGATGAAGCATCTGTGCTTTCAGGAATATCAAATGCCTGTAGAGTAAACTCGGAGCAGCTGCCATGAACAACAGCAGGCTCTTCTAGAGGTAACGTGGTACTTCACTGTTCTCCTGGTAGATGGATTTGTTTCTTACCTTGAACTCTATTGTGTGTTCTCAGGGCAAGTAGCAGAGGGGCCTTACAAATGGCACTGCTCTGACTGCTTCTTCTACCTCTGGTTTTTCCTTCAGAAAGGAGTGTAGGGGAATTGTAATGGAAAGATTGAAAGGGAATATTTGGATATGGAGGCTATAGGAGGAGGACAGGGTGGGGATGGAATGCTCCTGAACAGCTTGTGTTAACAGTACCCAGCTGAGCAGGTGAGCAAGATTTTGGCACATTTGGAAGGGGACCCACAATCCGGAAACAACACAGGAGAGTCCTGGAATCACAAAGTTTGAAGTTGTTTTCACTCACTCCATCTTGCCTCTACCTTTTTGCTCTTTGTCTCACTTTTATGTCTTCTTGCTCTTTTTCTCACTTGCACATTTTGTGTGTATTGCTGCTCTTGCACATTTCTTCACAAGCTCTTTCATTGCTTGTGCTTTTTTCTTTTTATTCCTTCTTTCTTGCTCTTTTTCTTTCAATTTCACCCTGTGATTGTGCTTTTCCTTTGCTTTTTTTATTTGCACTTGTTCTGCTCTCCTTCTCTCTACTGACTTTTACTATAGTTACAGACCTCATTCAGGAAAACTTTCTAGGATTCATGCCAGGTCAGTTATTAATGATATACAGACCCCAGGATAACGACCAAACCCAGTAACAAACAATTCTCAAAGGCTGCCACAGATTTGATGGAACAATTGCAAGCAAAATTTGGCTTTTTCCCAAACAGAAATGCTGACTGCAAGAATTCTGTGGAGATGTGAGGGATAGAGAGTAGTAGCACTCTCCAGGTACAATACAGTAATCCAGAGGTGTTATGATACAGTGATGTATCACAACATATGAGAGATCAATATATAATATATGTGATAGATGTTGCTGCAAGATATGCAGGAACCCACAGCATTTGCAGAATGGATGTAGTACAAACAGGAAACTTGTTTCTCTCCAAGTGTTGCTTATCCTCAGATTATCTGGGGAGGTGGTTCCCAGGGCTACTGGAAAGAGCAAGGAATTGATAATAAATGTAAGATTACAGGGTGGAAGACAACCCATTATTTATAAAGCTGGCTAAGAGCAGTCAGTGGTGAAAGGGAGGCTGCAGGGGTGGAGTCTGCTGAGTTTTGATAATGCAAAAACAAAAACAAAGCTTGTGGCTGATAGATTTGTTTTTATTATTATAGAACAGATGAACTAAAATAAGCCAACAATATAATTTTATGCCAACAGCCATCTTTCTAGCACAGGCGGTGACTGACTCAATGTACCCTTCTCCCCCCTCCCTGGGCCTCTGTTCAATGGAAAGCAAATGGTGGTGGCTCTTGCACATGGGGTTTGGACTGTAGTGATCTCACTCCTGTTACCTGGGAAAAGAAGAGGCAGGGGAGCAGAGGAAAGAGTATATATACTGTAGGAGCAATAAGCAGAAAGGCTTGTGGATCCTCTTGCACGTTCACATGTTGTGACCAAGTAGATGGGACAACTGGAGAATCATGCCCACTTTCAACATGTAGCAAGCCCCTAGTTGCTACTCTAGTCAAGCCAGGAGCTTCTTCCCATTCCAAGCTAACAAAGGGCAAGATGCACTCAATGGGGGAGCTTTTGGCAGGGTAAGGGGCAGTCTATGTAAAACCAAACCAGAAAACCATCCCCACCTCCCTCCCAAAAAAATCCCCAAACAAACCTGCATTTTAAGCCACTTCCAAGTAAAAGTTATTTCTTATAGTATAATAGATATTTTTAAATGGCAGGACCACCATCCTAGAAAGACCAAAGGGCTTGCACTCAAGACCGAAGAAAGAAAAACAAAAAACCAACCAACCAAAAAAAAAAACCAACCAAAAAAACCCCAAGAGTGGACCCACTCTCAAGCTTGGCTCTTGTCTAAAAATAGCACTCATCTTCCATCTGAATAGGTAAAAGGAGGAGTGGACAGAAAATAAAATTGGTGCAACTTCTCGCCGGTTGGCGCATCAACCCAAAGCTCCGTACAGTCCCGTACGACTGCGCGTCCTGTGGTGGCAGCATCATTGCTTTCATCGCTGTATATGGCTGTATGTATATCTGAACATATACATACACATATACACAGAATAGATAATATTGTTTTTAATGTTAGTTTTGCTCCTGTAGGAGGGCTCATCTCTCTTTCACGTGGTTCTGTGCTCCTGCACTGTTGCTGCTCCCATTGCCGCTCCCGTTACTGCTGCTCCCGCTGCTGCTGCAGAGGACCTCTGTGAGGTCATCCATGATGGTGGTCTCTTTAGGGTCCACGAGGTTGAACTCCCTGATGAATAGGATAAAGTGTGTGTAGAGTGTGTTTAAATGTCCGTGCAGCTCCAGTGCCAAAGTCTCCTTAAAGTGTGAGGAGTAGATATGGGCCAGCACATGGAACAGGTACTTGCAGATCTTCTTCACTAGGGACTCAAATGAGTTTGGGAATTCCTTGCCTGCAAGGAAGATGGAGAAACACTGTGATAGGCACCAGCTGCTTACCATTAGCAGCATTTGGGTGTGCTGACCCATGGGTAAGAGCAACTAGCCCACAGTACACAGCAGAGAACTTGAGGGTCCTGTATCATCCCATCATCTTTTAACAGGAATTCAGGGGATGAATCTAAGGAGGTACTAAGCATTTTCATTAAGTTAAATTTTAAACCCTAAGGGTTCAAAAATCAGGAAGCAAGTGTAATTTTTCTCTAAAACCACTACGTTTTTTTGTTACTGGCTGTAAAAATAACAAAAAGTTCTTCTAGGTCCTTGTCTAGTTTGTCTAGGTGTTGCAGATTTTTCTCCAGGAGACCAATTCACAGATCCTGAAATGAAAGCCATCAAATGGGAAAGAAATGAAAGGAAATACTGGGTGCCTTCGATCAGGTGCAGCTGAAATTGTGCTTGCCTGGAGCCAGTGCTGGAGTACTGTGCCTGCACAGTGCCCAAGGATTACTGGACAACTACTTTGGTAACACTGAAAGTGAAACTGAGGCAAACAAAAAGCAACACCTGCCATTGTGTGATGCACAATACAAAGTCTGTTACTGTGCCTACTGACCTCACAGAAAATCACCTGCATGAAATGCTCTCACTGCCTGTGAATGGACATATTAAAAAAAAAAAGAAAGTCAACTGCAGCTGGCTTATTAGGCACAGTGTCACTAGACAGTGCCTTTTTCCACATCAAGCTGATTGTAAGCAAAAGGCTGCTAGCTTAATATTTTCCTATATTGTAATGTTCTACTTTCCCAATTACCTGTTGAAGTGGCTCAAGAAGCCAGCTGCTGTTAGTCCTGATTAAGCCCACCTACTTCAGGTTTCTATTTTCTTCCCCTTAACCAAAGGCATTGCATGTAGCAATCTTGTTAGCATACAAATTTGAGTTAAAATTGCTTTCCTATTGGTTTTCAGCTCTTAAAAATCACATTCTTATTTATTCTTTGTAAGGGAAAGGAGACTGCAAATTCTCTGAGAGACAAGGCCTCAGTGCCCTGGGCAAAGAAGGCAAGCTGCATTGCTAGCAATCCAATTTATTTCCCCCTTAATGTATTGAGGCTCTAATGGAAATGGAGTTAAAGTTTGCTATCAGCAGGCTGTATTAAATACACAAATGCTGACTGTTTCCAGAATTTTATCCTCTCTGAACACAGGCTAGAAGATCTCAAAATGCTTGAAGGAAAAGATGTACTGATGATGAAACAGAAGCCAAGGTTTTTGAGACCTTCGCCCCAGGTCACGCACCAACAGCACAAGTCTCTTTTAATGCAAGAATGAACAAAACTTAAAATCTCCCTCACAGAAAAACAACAAAAGAAATGCACAAAGAAAACAACAACAAAATAATCAAACAAACAAGTGAAAAAGCTGTGTGGTATTAATACATGTGTTAAATGCCAACTTTCACTTTACTCATGGCATCAGCACAGAGCCCCAGGAAGTGGACATACCGTATTTTGTTGGAAAGACGTCCTCGTCTGTCACTAGTTTCTGCACTGAACTCATGACAAAGTCAACGTACTGAGGAGCAGTGCACTTGATCTTCTTTCCCCGCTCATCATACCAGTAGTATTGTCTGTGGAGAGAATTGGCACTGTTACCACAACACACTCTGGCTCCTCAGCTCAACTCCTCTAAGAGGTCAGTGTCTAAATAACGCAAAACAACAGCTGCAACATTACCAAAATACAGCACAGCTGCTACAGAAGAGATTCACTTCTTTTCTACATTAAACACTTCGAATTTCTGTTAGCCAGTTTTGTTTCTTCCTATCAGTTTAGGCCAGAGTGCAGGTAGCAGTACCAAGCACAGAAAGCCTGCTGACAAGTCTCCGAGGAGAGGAGCTCTGCCGAGGCAGTGATAATTCCCTATCCATGACAGGCTGAGAGTTTACATACAGTCTATAGAACTGTAAGTGAAAGCATTATCTGTTTTTAAAGGGCAAGAACATTGAACAGTGATAAACTGGTGAACTCCTGATGCTTAACTTCATAGAGCATAAATTAGTCTTGCAATGCAGTATTACTAAACAGTCAGACGGTGGCTCCAAAACACCAGCCTTCCCACCTGGTGCTCCCAAGTACTGGCAGCGATTATAACTGCTCCAAATCCAATTTGGGGAAGGTTTTCAGGACCCTTCTGCACATCCAAACCAGCGTGGATGTGCTTTGAAGTCTGCTCCTTTAGTTATAGTTACAGACACCCCCAAACACACGAATTTACATTTGATTCTGCCATCAGTGAATATTCCTGTTGGTTCTTAAGGAACAGGAGACACTGGCATATCGCCTGGCCCTTCAAAAGCAACCACAATTCAACCAGTTAGTTATAACCATCTTGATTAACTGCAGCCATGACTCACCTAATGGAGACTCTGAAGGCTACAAAAGAGCTGAAGGTTTGTTCCTTCTTTTATAAAGTCACAGTTAATTAAAGCACCTCTAACTGTTACCAGGAGCAGTTACCCACTGGATCAGGCACACAGTGAGAATGTTTTACAACAGATAAGGAATTTAGCAAAACACTCTTTAATTGTTTGGTTTTGTTTGTTGGGTTCTTTTGCCTATGTCACATTAGATGTGTTGTGAGTTCCAGTTTATGAACTCTTTCTTCAAACAGTCTAAGCTCCAGGCACAGTCCTGTATCATTACTGGCCTGACAAGAAATCCATTGCATTGGTCTTTCCAGAATGTGACACGGGTGGAGTTTGCTGACAGCAAGCAAGGTTGGAAGTGGTTTGAGCATGAGAAAGACTGTGGCTAGAAAGACACTGCACCCAACATGCGCCTATAAAGCCAGGGCACCATTTGTTGTCTGTCTGTTCAGCTCCAGCTCTGCTGCTGCTGGCTAATGATCTGTGACCTGACATTTCTCACACAAATCACTGAACAAGCCTTTTTGTAGCCCTAAACGAAGTATCATTTCAGTGTGACATTTAGCCACCTTCGGCCTAACAAGACTAGGCTGCAACAAACTGGAAGGACCTATACATGCCACTTAGAAAGTGAAGTTTTATGTGTACTGACCAGCAGAACTGTCCTGAGACAATTAAAGAAAAATGTTAAGTAGCAACTAAAAAGTTTTTATTTACAATGTGTTTTCATTGCCCTAAAAGATTCTTCAGGGACCTGACGGCAGTGAGGCAAAACACTAATGACACTGCTCATGCCCAAAGACATATTAAAACAAGAGGAAGCTGCAGAAATAAGCAGAGTAATTCAAGTTAAGAGAAGAAAAGCCATTGAAAACAAGTTCTGCAGACACTTAAGTTTCAGAATTTTTCTTTCAGCTTATGTTCAGTATGTGGGTGCTTGGTCACTCTCATTTACTAGAAAGACCAAGGATTGACTGCAAAATTGCTTAAAAAGGTGAGCAAGTGTGTGAACACAGTAGGAGCCAAAACCTCTTTTTAGAGCTATGTCAGGCAGCACAACGAGCATTGGGGCCCTTAGGCATAGACTTCATTCTTCATCCCTGCTTACTTCCTCTGTACAATCCGCACATCAGGAATTATTCAATGTAGTGCACCAACACACAAGCCACCTCGTTTGTCTAGTCTTGCAATAAGCTGGAGGAAGACAGTCCTAAGCAACCCAGCCTTATTTTGGGTCTTCAGACAAAGCTTGTTGCCAAGAGCAGAAGGAGGCTAGACTGTCTCTACCTCAGCAATTCTCTCATGCTGCAGAAATCCTCAACTGCAAGACTGAAAGCATAGTTTAGAGTTGCCCTCAGGTGCAAAATGAGTCTTGATAATTGGATCTTAGTCAAAAGAAAGAGTTTGGCAACTGTACAGGTTCACTTACATGAAAATATAAGTGAATAAATCTGCTCTAACATCCCACTGCATATCCTTTTTGCCTTTCCTTGAAAATTAGGCTAATTATGCAAAACAGGAATTTAAAAGAAGAATCATTAACAGCAAGGAGATAACTACAAGGATTGCCGATTAGAATCATGTATCTTCCTCATGTTTCAGGCGCTGTGAACAGATTTCACAGATCTTAGAGGGAGAGAGGAGTCCCTGACACGCCATGAACATCTCCAGCTGGTACGCAGCTCCCACCCACGCTGGAGCTGGAGCTATCTCCATTTACAAGAGAGGAAGCAGGCTGGGGCCGTGGAAGGGCTCAACTGGGCACAGAAGCCTAATCGCATTCCAATACTGGCACTGTGACAGTACAGTCCCATATTAGGGAATGGATGGGAAGCAGAAAGGACAAGAGGATGAGACTTACAGGCACTTCTCAAAAAGTCCTCATGTGATGCAGATTTTGATTATTTTATTTCCTATGTAATTTCTGGAAGATTTAAACTTCCTCAGTATGGAGAGCATGAGGAATCTGTAGCTCCATCCTAAATCCCAGGGAGAAATTACTATGAATTTAACAGAGAAAAGCCTATGATGCAAATAATAAAGTATAATAAATATGAAGTAACAATGCTGCATCTTAATATATGCATCTTAATATATTTTATCCCTTTTCCTCTAAAACTTCCTGGGCTTGTGTTGATGACATAGAAGCCAAGGCAGAACAGAAGTTACTCTGGAAGGAGGGAAAAGCAAATACTGTGGAGATTGTTGGCTGGAAAGGAAGGAGAGACAAGACTATGCAGAAAGCCGAGAGCAGGAATACAGTGCTTGTCAGCAGCTGGAATAGCACTGATGGGTTGATAGGGGCTAAGCAGCGTTTGGATGGGGAAGAAAAGAAAGGAGCCATCACATAAATCCATACACCTGAGGGAACTTAAATGTAAGACAAAGCAAAACTTGCAAGTTTGAGTTAAGATTTCTAGAAGGAACTACCCTCCATAAACAGAGACACTAAAGGCACAGTAGACATCAGAAAAGAGACTAAGATTAGAAAAAAATGAGTTAATGGTTATCAATTAAGAGATTTCAGTGGACCAAAACGACACCTTGAAAGGCGGGCTGCCTAGGAGTTTGCATCCATCCATGATTTCTGCCTCACAAGTTTTGTAGTCTCAGCCTTAAGTACAGCACTTATATAGGCTCTTAGTACACTCACTGCACCTGGAGAAGTTTTGCCCAAATGTCAGCTAGAACATCAGTTTAGAGCTCATCGTGCTTTAAAGCTGGTTGCTTAATAATAAGCTACAAAGCATAATAAATCTAAATAGTAAATACTGTGTTAAAAATATAGTACCTGCTTCACAACAACTGATAATCGTATGAATAAACAAAATTAATTCCCAAAGTTACATTCATGCCACCTTCATTAAATTTTGAGGATAAGTGGCCATTATGGTATTTCTCTTGGCATTATCCCACCTTTCCAGCAAAAGCTTCCATCTGTTCTATACTGAGACTAAGTTTTGGTCAGATGTCTCTTAGTGACCGTAAGCAGAAATTCTCCTCCTCACTGTGTGCAGATGGCTGTGCTATCTCACATATCTGACAGAGGGCTGAAAGCTGCATCTGTCTGCAGTTTGTCAGAAGCTGCTCTGAGATGTTAAAACCTTACCTCAAATATTTAGCTGCAACCAGTGCTTATTGTGCCACCAAATACTTTAAATTTAGAACGGGGTATTTGCAGTGCATTTGAATGTAACTTGACAACCAACCTGTTCTCAACAGTTACGTCAACATCTCAACCATAAATACAAAAAACCTTCCTTGGGTATGACCAGAATGGTATGATCCAAAACACATCTTCAGGAACTGTGCAGGAAAAACATAAAAGTGGAACAGAATGCAGACTTTCACGTGGAATTACCTAAGAAATCAGCACTGGAAAACATGGCAAACTGCACCCTTATTACAAGGTACTGTAATTCTGTGGCCATCTCATATAGCTAAATGCTATTTTATTCCAAAGGACCTGAACAAACAGATCATGGTCATGGAAGGTTTAAGTCCAGAGTGTCTGTCAGGTTAATTGACAACAGACAGCACTGTTTAGGTGGGCACTCTTTACACAGTGGAGACGGGTCAGAGACACAATGAGCCAGAGTAGCTTGTGTTTCTCCAACACAAGCACATCCTTACCTTACTGCACTAAGGTAAGATTTTTAATTTAGAAAAAAGAAGGGGGTAGGGAAGTAACATACAGCTTTGTCATATTCAAAATTGGATATGAGGAAATAAGCATCTATGAGGCGTTCTCCATGTTCCAATTAGGCATATCTCTTCCAAAAGGGAAGAGCTAGGAAAGGCAGAACGTAAAGATAAGGATGCGGAGAACACAATTATGAACAGGGCCCTCAAAGCTGAACTGTACTGAGATGTGTAGCTTGGTGATCTCATCTCATCTCAGTGGTTTTATTCATAGACCCACACACTATGGAAGAAAGCAATGTGCAGCCTACAGTTTGCAAACATGAATCAGCCACCTGCCCCAAGTACAGGAAGATACTGAAGTTGTTATGATTTAGCTACACACAAACTGTTTCAAGTGCTTTGCCCAAGTGTAGACATGCTTCCTGTTATTCCCAAATACCGCAATTTTTCAGTTTTCCAAAACAAAGGGTAGGAACATTCTGCTATCAGTCCTCACCATTAAAAATACAGACTACAGCTGGAGTCGCCTACAGGCACTTCCTCTCTTTATTCTGCAGCACAAACTGCTTACAGAGAACTCTTGTTTAAGAGCAGAATGGAGTAACACTAATGTAGGTTTCCTATTGCCACCTCCTTTTAGTCACTATTTCCCTCCAGTCAAGTGGATAAACAGTTAAACTCAGTCCTTTGGACAGCCAGTGCTACATCAGGAATTTAAACATGAGAAAGCCTGGGAGCAAGAGTTAACAAAACACTCATCTTACTGATCACCATGTCTTATTATAGACATTCTGTCTCCTTTTGATAAAATCTGGGTCCAACAGAGATTTATTACTTTCTATTCCAGCTTGCTTCCAAAGTCCCTAGCATGGCCTTTAATTCTCTACTGACAGTTATCATTCCAACTTTTACATGCAAAAATATCCTCCATACACTTCACATTCTTCAGCATGCTCCCAGAGAAAGCCCCTGATATTAATTTCAAGTGGACGAGATAGCCTAGTGAATTAAGCAAGGATTTCTGGCTAAGAACTGTGTAATGATTGTCAGAGATACAATATAGAGCTCTGGTTCTGTTACATACATTCCCTGGGATGTTTGATTCATGTACTGTAACATTAAATGCTCAGTTTTCTGTTTTAAAATCCATCTCAATTAAATTAATCACAGAAAATTCAAGAGGAGAAGAGAAAAGGACTATGAACACGTGTTGGATAAAAAACCACCACAACACAACAGGCTTATTCATACTTGACTGGATCTCATATTCCATCATGTTGGACTGTGCTCATCAAGAGCAGGAGTTTATGGTAATTTTTGCTTATATTCACATTGTACATTAAAACTACAAAGCTTTCTTTCATAACTGACAGCTAGTCAATGTTAAAAAGTCTACTAAGTTCTTACAGGCGGAAAACTGCCAAACCAAAACGTTTTCCTTACTCTTTGCAAAGCTGCCACTTGTGTCCTCTGTGCCCAGGGGCTCAGGCAGAGAGCCGGTGGCTCGAGTCAGGCTAGAGATTACCAGCAGCAGCCTGGTGCTCTGTCAGCATTCCGGCTATCAAAAGCACCCTCTGACGTTTTCACAATTCACTTATCCTCCTCGGCCTTCTATGGAATGCCAGCACGGTTACCAGTACGGACAGTTCTGCCTTGCCCTTGGTGAGGAATTCACTCGGTGCAGGTAGCTCAGGGTGCAGCTGCAGACTGAGCTCTGGGTGGTGCAAGTCCCAGGCCAGGGGGCGTGAACAGCCGACCCTTTGCATAACAAAGGGCAGGGGGACCTGTGGCGCCGGGCTGGTGACACCCAGAGGCACGGCAGGAACCGAGGACTCTGAGGAAGCCCCCAGACTCTGGCGTCCATAGACTGTGAGGGTATAAAAGCCCAGGGTTTCCTTTGTTAGGGGCCCCGCCTCAGAGGCACCAGAGCCGTTACTGCATCAAGATTAAGTTGTTTGAAGCATCGGGACGTCTGAGACTGCTATGGGAAACCTGGGGTCGAGCCCGTAAGGAACGTGGTGTGACTGTGTGAGCGTGGGGTGTGTCTCAGCTCAGGTGGTGCAAGAGTGACTGCCAGAGCAGCTCCTGGATGGTCGGACAGGGAAGTTGCCTTAATATCCTTGTTCCTCTCTCCCCCGAGTACACACGTGGTAATTTGCCTCTCTGACCTGACCTTGTAAAACCAGCTCAGAACACTAAAAGATTCTCGTCCCTCCATACCTTCCACAATGATTTCCATCATGCTTCACTGCTGAGGGGAGAGGAGGCACAGCTGACACATTCTAACCAAGTACAGACCTGCGGTAAAATAGTTGCCCGATGCTGTTCAATACCACTGTCCTCCCCCCAGACAAGTCTCAAGACATGGAAACCTTGTAATTGTAAATATTGACTTACGTATTGCACACTGCCATGGTCTGACATGACTCTCCTGTACAGAATTCTGAGATTGTACTATACTGTAAGTTGATGTGATGAAAGAAAGTTGTTGCTGAAAAATAAACAAAGGAAAGAAATTCAGAAGTAAAATACTTTCAAACACTGGTTATCCTCCAGACAATTATCTAAATAGATCAAGTGAAGCGACCTCAGTCTTGAGCTTGCATACGAATTTAAACATTTAGCTAAATGAGCCTAATGATGAACTGCAAAACAAAGAGGTACACAGAATGAAAGCTCTTGTTTTGATTCAAGATGAAAGCACCATGATGCATCAGCTCTTATTACTCACAAAGCGGCAAGACTGGAAAGTGTCTCTGTCATCGGCCTCACCTTTACAGTAGAATATTCTACTACAAGCTGAAGGCAAACAATTTGCTATGTTCTTTTGAAGTCAGACTTAAAATGTAGAGTGGCTAGAAAACAGGATTAATAGTTTTCACAACACATCTCTTTGTAAAAAGAACCAGCGTGAAAACTAGTACACATCTGCTTTTTAAAAATCGCCTGGGATAATCTAACATCTGAATACTTCTCACGGGGCACCTCGCTTTTTCTTAATGAGTCTCTATAAACTTTTCTAGTGTGCAGTTTTAAGTAGTTTCTTGCTACGACCACGTTCTGTTGAGAAGGTAAACAAGAGTGGGCTATAGCTGCAGGTGAGGACAGGCAGGGGAAGCACAGAAGTACTGCAGATCACTGAGATGCACAGTGTTCAGTCACAGCAGTCAGTCATGTCTCTGAGTTTCAGCCTCTCTACTGTTTAGTTCCACAGTAATTCCACCAAAGCTTGGAAGGAGTGGGGACAAATCCAACCAAAAGGCTTCACAACTGCGGGGTTTAGGCATAACTTGCTTTACATACAAGTCTTTAGAAACTATCGTGTTTACAATGCTTCTGGAAGGCCAGTCCCTCGAGTCAGAAACATGTACAAGCAGCCAGTTTAACAAACAGTAAAGAGAAACTTGATGGTCCTCCAAAGAGCATCAAAAACCTTAACTGCCCTCGGTGTCACAGTGAAGGAGTTAGAAGGAGAAAATGCATGAAGGCTTCCATGCTGCTGAGAGCTGGGTTGTACATGAGACAGCTTAATTACTATTCAAGGTATAATGATATGCGTTACACAAAAAAGCATAAATACTCATTGAGCATTTCTCTAAGCAATGACAACAGTATAAAAGATGAATGAATGCCTTCTTGAGCAGGGACAGCAAGCTCAAAGCTGTATGAACACAATACTCACTGTTGCTGGCAAGCCATTCGTTGAGGTCTATTTCTCGTGGTAACATCACTAGCTCCTTAAATTCGAAGTCAGTAATTCTGGATTTTGTGTATTCTGGCTCTAGGTAAAGTTTCTTCTCTTCCGGTGCTGGCTTTTTACCATTTGGCTTTCCCTTGGACTTCCTGCAAAAGATTAAAAAAGAGAGAAGCAGGGTTACCTTTACTGTGGAACATCTACAGAAACCTGAAAGCAGCTGGTTTATCCAAAGTCCTGTATTTGCCTTTACATTGTTCCTCCCGCATTCCCTCCCCTTAGCTTATTTTTTTATCACAGCAAGATACAGTTTTTTTTAAAAATACATTTGAACTCAGTCACTTTTTTCAAGTAACAGTGGAAGTTTTAAATGGTGTCAAGAAAACTGAGACTGAGCTGCTCCATCTTCATTGCCCTTTTGCCAGTTCAGGTTGCAAACTACTGGGAGAGTGATGGTCTCTCTTTATGCCTGTGAACAGTGGTGACAGCAGAACAGCTCTGTGCCTAAAGCAGCTACTCTAATGGGAGTACCAACAACCTGCTGTGTCCTACAGTTAGTGGTCACCTGCAAAACAGGAGTCTGAGGGACAGCAATAGCAAGCTGCTGCAAGAAGACAGTTATCAGCTGGAAAACTTGGTGCTGCTCATTCAAAGCTACAGCATTCCTTGCTCTTCAGCCCTGTGTTCTCTGAGATACCAGAAACCTTCTTAAAGTGAGATCTGTGACTCCAGCTAGAAGCACTGATAACCACAAAAACACCTGTTTTCTCAAATCCTATCAACGGAACATCTATGACAGAAAGACCCAAGTTCATGATTTTCTGAAAATCTTTTAAAATCCAATGCGTTATGAAATGACCATCCATTTGCATTTATAAAAGCAGACAAGCAACATTCCATAAAATGCATGTATCTCCATGGCATATTGTGACTTTTCACCTCCCATTTGTAACGGGTTTGCTGTAATCACCACCGTTTTCCTCTCACACTGTTTTTCAAGTTAGACTCCCAACTCAACTCATATTCCTAGGCCAGGGATTCAGCAGGACTTCAGAGGAAGGACAGTGGGTCAAGCACATTGTCTTCCAGGCTATGTGGTCAAACATCCATGTGTTTCTACAGCTAAAAGATCCACCCAAGCAGAGACAGAAGCTCTATTTAATGGTAAGGGACAAGTGTAAGGCAATACTTGCTGTGCACTATCACGTGAATACAAGGAGGAGATTGCCAGGACTTTTTTAATGTCAGGCTTTCTTGGTTAAAGTGGTTTTTAAGGATTGGTAAATCCAAGACAAGCCCATCTTTGCAGATGACTGCACTGTTTGCTGTCAAAACTCATCTAAATCCTATCCAAAGGAAACTGATCTCACATTCTGGCTCTTCACACACTTTAAATGATCTTCCAACTGTGTTCCTGTCTGAGATACACGCAGGCTTGATTTTTGCTGTGAGGATGGGATACACATCTCTTCTAGAATGGTGTTTGAAGTGTCAGCGCTTTTCCCAAAGGAAGTGTGATTACTTATATTTCTCTCTTTATGGGATCTTTACTGATCTGTTAATTAAACCCATCTTCAGAAAGAGTCATCATCCACACAGCAGTAGAGAGAGGCCAAGATACACCTTTCACAGGAGAGCAACACCATAACCTGGGCCACCAGCACTGCCATTGTTTACTGTCTTGGACTTGTATTGAGTCCTGACATACTTCTCTCTAATCAGTAAGTTAAAACTAGAGGGACTTCAAGACTTCAGAAAGGCCATCATCAAAATCCAGGAAGGTTTGGTGACAGCAGCATGATATATGCTTACACCCTCACGATATATTTACACAGATGTGCAGAAAGCACTGCAGGTCTCCAGCAGGAAACAGATGACCACACTTTCTTTCCTTATGTTAATAAGAAAGGTGGGTTTTGTGGTTAGGGAAAGGATCCTTGTGACATAAAACATCTTTTTCAAGAATACAAATCCAGGATGAAAATAAACTAAATCCAGTATTTGTGAAGATGAATTCAGTGCACAGCTACTCCTGCACATTTCCTGCCATCTCCTTTTTCCACAGCAGTGCATTCCAGCCCTGGAATGGAGCCTGCAAGATTTGTCCCTTGCATGTATTTGATGAAGTAACATGAACTAATTCTCATAGCTGCTCCACGAAGGGCTATTTTAGGACATGCAAAGACAGTTGTTCCTCAGCACAAGGCTCTTAATACGGAGGGGATGCTCAGTCAGATAACAGTTCTTGGTTGTCAGCTAACTATTCCTGTCTTCAAACCCTTGCATTTGCTACATCTAGTGGTTTTGGGGTTGGGTTTGGTTTGGGGGGGATGGGATTCGGGCATTCAAAGATAATTTGATTTTTTAAGAAAATTATAGTTTTCAGTAACAGTCATGCAGAAAATACGTTCAACTTCAGAGACTGGTTTGACAAACCACAGTAACCACACTCAGGGAAAAAAGTTATCAGTGAGAAGGAGTTTGGATAGAGTTTCTGTCTTTGCTGTAGTTCAGGGCAATTAAACCATGGGCCCCAGGTTAGGGCTGTGCCACATCAGCTAAGAGCAGTCTTCTGAGAGGAGGTGGAGGAGGGAAGGGAGACAAAGAGGTCAAAGACAGTCTGTCAGAGTCAGGCTGTGGAGGGAAACCACAGAAGGAAGCAAGACACAGGAGGCTGAGGCAAGCCTTCCATTGCACAGAAATGGGTGGTGTGTACCTCACCCTCACTTTAGCATCTTCTCCCCATTTCACGAGAATAAATGAAAATTCAACACTAAACAAGTTTCACAAGTTTGCTAATGCAAACAACCACACATTGACCCTTTACAAAACGCAGAACCTCGCATTTTCACAAAAATGTCAATTCTCTGTTGGATTAGTGCACGCAGCCACTTTGTGTCTTCTCAGTAGATTGTGTAAGTCTTTCCACAACTGCCTTGTGTTGGAACTGGAGCACTTCAAACAGAAGCTTCCTGAAGAATGCCATGCTCTGCCCCTTTTTAAAGCTCTGGTTTTGCTTTAAAAAGAACCTGACTCATGGGCATCACCACTGAACCTTCAAAATGCCCATAATCACAGCTATCAAAGGGTTTATTCACACCACTGAAAGCTGCATGTCACATCACCATGTGCAGCACAAACTTCTTCTTAACCTTTTGCAGCTGCTAAGAGCTAAGGCAAGACCACAAATTGTTTATACCTGCAGATTTTCATGACCTGCATGCAGTGCAGCTGAGAGCTACATGGCCCAAATAGTGCAAGTAAAAACCAAAAAAAATTCCAGGCTTAAAAACGTAATATAGAATGAGACCATGCATCCCCTCTCAATTAGGCAGAATTTATATTATATTGATTTACTCAAATTAGTTGACTCATGCTCACTCGAGGCTGTAAAACCATGTGTTTAGTTTCAAAACTATCAATACCAGCCCACATGTAAAGCATTTTTTTTTACAAACTTACAAAGCTGCAGCATAAAGCAGTATGAAAAAAACTGTTTTAGAAACACAATTATATATGATTAAGAATCAACAAATAATAATTCCATATTCTAGATAAACCAAAGCTCAGACATTCACAATCACCAGAATTATCAAATAGTGTAAAGTTTAGGAGTTAGCTTCCTTCTCTGCTCATCCCTGCCTCTAAGTTCGCTGTTTTTTCAAAGACTTGTAAGAAAACATCAGCTGGAATTAACTCCAAAGGCACAAAGTGAAGCATCCATTATTTCCTTTGTTGTGAGCTGTTCACATTTAAGATGCCTTCCTTAATTTTTCATTTTACATTTAAAGTACACAAACATGAAAAATGTCAAAGTGTACAGAATGATAGTTTTACTGCTGTGGTCAGGAAACACCAAAATCCATCACCTGTAGATGACTGTTTACAGGAAAACATTACTAAATGTCATCTAACATCACAAAAAAGAGCAGTACCTCTCAAAACATGGCTATAGGCACCTCAAGTTCTGATTCATGTTTACATGTGTCTTTCTTCAAAAATAAGAGAGTTCTGCTAAATTTGTCTTAACATGTCCATGTCATATCAACTGTATCACCAAAAGCAACTGGAGAAGTAACTGTTATGCAGCATTCAAGAGGACAGACCAAATCCTGTCTATCAATGCTTAACTATTAAGGAAAGAAACATCTTTAAGGAATCCAAGGAGACAACACTCTGCAGTTTTCAGTGATAGGCAAATCACAGTACCAACTAATTCCTCAGACAAGTTAAGTCTGTCTTCGGTTTTAGGCATTCAATTGAGTATGATGCCACAAAGTCACACCCACAAATGCATTTCAGAAAGGGAATAGTGACAGGAAATGGCAGAACAGAGATCATTCGTCTAAAATCTTAGAAAAAGGTTGAGCAAACTGGTTCTGGTTCAAGATACTACATTCACTGATGCTTTTAGCAGGGCTTCCATACTCAGCCTTGTCTTCAGGTAGAAAACACAACAGCTGGAAGGTTGCTTGGATTTCACTGGAGGAAGAGATATGTAAGACACTTTGCCAAGTGACAGTAGTCTGTGATGATTTTTTTCCCTACTCTAAATACTTTGTTAAGATCAAGTAAAATTGCCAATTTCCTGGGTTGTTTTCTTATCCCATCTCAGTTAATAAAGAGCCTCCTCTAATCTCTCTCTCATTCTCCTTGTTGATCAGATGCTCAGTAGTTTCTGGGTCTAAAAACCCCTGCACTGTGAAGCGTCTTTAAAGCACCATCCAGGTATTCAGTTTTAAAACCATTTTGAGGGAAGTATTATTTCCATTTTACAGAAGAATTAGGCTGTAAGGTTAAAAGTTTATTTGTGCTACAAATGCTGAAGATGTGCTTTAGTGTAAACTAACATGGTTTGTTTGGAAAGCAGCACATGTGAAACAATCTGATTAGCTGAAAAAGTATCAAGAGACACAACATCCATGATGGGGACATGGTTTGTGACCTGAGGTGTAGCTTTGGAATTATACCAGACATCCATGGTCCTGGCCACATGCATCTGATTTATGAGCAGGTTGATCACACAGAGGGAATGCCAGTCATTTATTAAATGCCAAACTTCCCTAAACTGATCATGCTATTTTAGGTTCTCTCCGTGAAGTTACAATTTCTTTTTCCAGAGGAAACTGGCATAGCTATAGTAGTTTCTTGCTGTCTTACACCGCTTCTGAAACTGGAATTGGTTCAAAACGAAATTATGATACTTCAATCCACCTCTCCTACCCCTCACATCCAACTAACTGTCCTTGGGACAAGTTGCTGATTATTTTCTTTTCTAAATACATGTAACCAGTGGGTTTTGTCTTTTCAATGTAGCATATTAAAGTGGTTTTCGTAGCAGAAATAAGAGTAACTTTAAAAAGTTAAAGTTTATTTAAAAAAACCCTTACAATGGTGAAGACCAGAATTGCAGGCAAACTGACCACTCTGTGCCCTCTGGATCATGCACTAATTTCAGGTTCCAGTCAAGTCTCAAACACACAGATTTCCATTTGAAAATTGACAGAGCAGGTCTGACAGGCCTTACACGGCAAATCTGTCTCCCTGTCTGCAAACCATAAAACCAAGAAGTCATCTCAAGTCTGTAAGGATGAAAGTCACCATGGATCACAAAACTTACAGGACAAAGCGGCATATTTTGTGATTAATGTGGTGTGGTTTTGTGGGTTTTTTTAGCAATGGGCCCTATTTCTTACATGAGGTTAACTGCTATAATCCTAGCAGTCCCAGCAAATTCAGTAGAGAGTCTCAACTGCTGACAATTCTGCTGTGACATATTCCATTAGTGTTGGTGAGCAGAGAGTAAAACCCCCTAGTTCACAGCAATGCATGCAGAAGTAGCACAAAAAGAAAAACATCTGTTTTAAGAAAGATCAAAAACAAAGATGCCCACAGAAATGTCACCAAAATATATTTAATAAGCCACTTGAGGGTTTGGGGGTTATTTTCAAGTAACCTGGCTCGTGCTTTACAATTTGTATAGTTCACAATCTGGAAAAGTTTGGGGTTTAAATGGCACATTCACTACTAAAAAACTTTTATGTGGATTACAGCCTCCAACACCATATTCCCGGTGTACCTCTACACACTGAACTTCCAGATACATCAAACTATCTGGGCCTTCAAGTTTTCATCCTGTATTTTTTTTTCTTTTTGAAGTGTTGTATTTTAAAATATCCTCCACTGATGAAGTGTTATGAAGTGAATCATTACTCCTGCCAAAAAACCCACTTTCTGGGTAATTTGAGGATGAGTGTTGGCTTCTTAAAACACAAAATTAGACAGGCAGTAAGCCAACAGTTTAAGAGTGTCTTTTAGAACACTTAGCTGTTGACACAACACAGTCTTTATGAATGCTTTGTTTTTATTTTTCCAGTGAATAAGGGTTTATAATTCAAAATTAAAGGTATATTGGATATTTGCATTTCAACTCGTCTCCCCTTCTTTCGGTAAGGAGTCAAAGGGGATGTGAGTGGAACAAAATACAACACATTAAGGTAAAAAAATTCTAATATGCAAGCTCTTTCCCTCTAATACAGTTCCTCTGCAGAGGGGAAAAACACAATAATTTCAGCTATCCACAGAAAGCTACAGCTTTGTAAGGAAAATCCGGTCAGCTGCTCAGAGATTTACATTTTACCTTTATGGGGTTTTTTTTTCTGTGGCCCTTTACTGGAAAGAAATTATCAGTTAATTTCTGGTTAGAAGTGTTCTGTGTAAGTATGGGAGTCCTGAACCCATTCATAGCAGGAAGGAAACAGTTTTATGAGCTAAAATTTATGAGTCCTGGTGACAAGAACAATGAAGAACCAGGTTACACAAGTTTTTACAGGTCAGGAACAAACTCTTGAAGGCTGTCCAGTTTCCTACCCCAGCAGCCCACAGGCTTTTCTCCTCAGTTAAGAGAAAGAACTGGAAACGCAGAAGTGCTAGGCAGCTTCAAATTCCTTCTTGGTAATTCAGTGTCTTGAATAACAGTTTCATTTGAACATGAGAAGAGCTGCCCTTCCTTTCAGAAAAAAGCTAAAGATACTTCTATTTCCCCTCTTTCTTCAAAACAGCACAAGATTAGCACCTTTGTGGAGATTTTTCTGCAATCCCATGTCCTGTTGCAACCCAGATCACTGCTAAGTTTTCAACTGAAAAAGCCATGTGACAGCACACCCAGAACACAAATCCCGGATGTACACATGCATGTTCAGGATTGGGAAAGAAAAGAACATCAGTGTAGGAAGAGAAGCTGTGCAAGGTATTGGAAAGCAAGTCCAAATCCCAGTGCAGCATACAGTACAATTGTTCACACATTTCTGTGGACAGTCCATTTCTCCAGGGCTGGAAAAGGGAAGGAGACTAAGCTTTTTAAGACAGTCTGTTCCGATCTCTCACCCCAGGTCTCTGGCAGACCTCTCTGCCCTCAGCTTCATTCCTCCCCTCTCCTGCCCCGGGTTAGCTTCCAGGGCTTGGTTGCTGTGCAGGTCTAAGGGGGGTGTGCAGCAGAGAATGTCTTTGCCAGCATTTCTGGCCCTCCTTCTTCATTTTTGTTCTGTTTTTAAAAGTTACTAATAGTTTATTTAAGAGGAGGAGGAAAGAAGAATGTACCCTACATGCCAGGGAAACTTTTTCTTCTGGATTCTCATAGGGGCTCTTTGCCTTAAAAGGGAATCTTTGCTTGGCCTCCGGATGCTCTGCTGTAAACAGTCGGTGCCAAGGCATGGCAGGCATGTCAAGGATGACAAGTGCCATAACATTATTTCATAATGCTGCTTCTCAACAGAAAGCCCAAAACATTCTGTATGGCCAAACTGAGTTCCAGCTGGTGCTGCTGGCAAAGCAAGGAGAACACGGGGCACCTGCACATGCCTTGTCTCTGGTACATCAGGCCTTTCTGTTGACCTTTTGTAGGATTCCCCACCCACCTACAGAGAATGGTCTGGTGCACAAGTCTTATGAGGAACAGCTGAGGGAGCTGGGGTTGTTTGGCCAAGAGAAAAGGAACCTCAGGGCACCTCATAACTCTCTACAACTACTTGAAAGGAGGTTGTAGCAAAAGGGGTCAGTCCCTTTTCCCAGGTAACAACTGACAGAACAAGAGGAAACAGCCTCAATGTTTAGACTGGGTATTATGAAAAATTTCTTCACCAAAAGAGTTATCAAGCACTGGGGCAGGCTGCCCAGGGAAGTGGTGGAGTCACCATCCCTGGAAGCATTTATGATGCGTGGATATAGTTTAGCAGTGGACTCATCCATGCTGTGTTTATGGTTGGACTTGATGATCTCAAGGATCTTTCCTAACCTAAACAATTCTATGATTCCACTTCTCTCCCCCCCTTCCCTTCTCCCTCGCACATCGCCTCCCAGCACAGTGTTTGCCCACAGTGGTGTGTCAGAGGCACAGTAACTACAGGGCTAAAACTCCTAGGTGTTTGCTGGTGCCCAGGTACTTCTCTTCTGCTCAGGATCCCCCACCAATGCAGCTCTAGGAAGAATGGCTGCAGAGGCAAGGCCAGGCATGCAACAGCTCAGTTAATGCTACAAAAATGTGCAGAGTGCATTCTTGTGGTAAAACATGCTAGACTAGAGTTTCCTTTCTTCTCTGGGTGTACCTGCCAGAACTCCTCCCTCAGACAGAAAGGAGGTGTCCAGCCTCCACGGCTGGCTTTGGGGAGGGTCTTCTGACTGTACAGTCCTTGCACTCACCAGGCTCCCCTCCACACAAACACCCTTTGAGGGCTGGTATGGGACACCATCATTTCCAGGAGCCAGTGAAGTAAATTTGAAGAAACAATTCACTAGAAGAAACAAAATTATCCAACCTAATACGCAGTTGTTCTTCAGTTTGAAATGTTCTCTTTTACCTTGGTGCCAAAAAGCCCTCACATATCCAAACCAGGAGGTGCCAACATCAAGCCTCAACAAGATTCTTTTCCTAAGCAACTTACTACAGTCAAGATTTACGATGATTTGTGAAATAGGAAATAAAAAGGACAAATCTTTCCTAAAGATTTTATTTTCAAGAGCTCTACATGGAGCCAAATAAGGTCTGTGGTAACAGAGATTCAGGAGGTCACATATTAAGTGTTGCAACAACTAATTTATCCAATGCTTAGAACAAATCACAAAGCAGAACACTGCGTCAAAGGTACCTAAGTCCTGAGCCTGTGACAGATATGGAGTGGTTGTTCTTGAGTTTGTTTTTGTTGTTTTTAAGTCTTTAGTTGGCAAAATCTGTTTTGAAAAAGGAAGCCAAAACTGAGCAGAAAGAGGGCAAATCCCTGCTTTAGAAGGTGTCTCATAGTTTATTCTGCCCTGCTTGCAACTCCTCCTTCCCTACAAAAGCACTCAGACCAGACCCTGGTGTGGGACACCACAGGATAGGAGAGGCCTATGCTGACTCTACAGGGCATCTCTGCCCAGCTATTCATCCGCTGAAAATACAGGCTGGAGTTCTGTGTTCCAGGGTTTGTCTTGTTAACATGCAGCTCATTTTAGTCCCCAGGCAAACACTCCAAACCCATAAGGCCCATACACAATACCAAGATAAGGATGCTCCTGTATCCTTGCCTCCCTTAAAGGAAAAATGCCACTAGTATTCTAGCAACTAAATGCTTCCTCATCATCCTCCACTGCTAAATATACTCCCATACTGCAGCTACACAGCAGGACCAGGATTCATTTCACCTGCACGTGTAAATGTTTACATCTGAGCTAGTTCTCCAAGGACCTTTTGAAGTTAGCAGAGAGAACTTTTTCTCTGTAATAGAAAACTTTTCAGTCCAAGGCAGAAATCTATAGCATACCTTAAATTTCTCAAATTAAAACACATAGAGAAAGGAGAAAATTTGCTCTCAAGTGAGAGCAGACAATGGCAGAGACAGCAAGCCCAGTTCTGCTACACAGGCTGCAGTGGGGAGGTCACCCATGGTACAGAGATTTGAGAACAAGTGATCTGCACCGAGATTTGAAAGCAAGTAAGTTTTGGGGTGGCTTTTAACACCTTTTGCATTCTGGGGAAGGCAGACAGAGATCTGTCAGGTTTATTATTATATTCAGAGCAGTATTTTTTCAACAGATGATTTGAAATTCTGAAAGCTAGAAACACTGCTTGCAAAGAACAAGGAAAAACTTGACAGAAAAAGTTTTTCTCTCTCTTTTAAGGTTTTTAGACTCGGAAAATGGAAACAAAATATGAACATACCATAGTAAAACCACAGAAAATTCTCAATTAACATATCCATATCCTGTGTCTTTTCAGACACATCTACTATTTTAAGCAGTGATTTATTTATTATCCTCTACTCTCCTATTTGAACACAGAGTTATTTTGACTTCTACGTCATTATTAAATTCAAGTTTTGGCAGCAACTGCTCCCCCTGGCTATTGTGATGCAGTCCCGTTATCTCCCTAGAAGAGCACATGCAGTACACTGTGCTCCACCTTTGCGGGGAGGGAGCTCACCCCAGAGCACATAAATCACTGAAAACACTGTTAATCTTCCAACCCTGATGAAATTCGTAAAGCTGGCAGACTGCAAAGCTATCTTTTTATTTCTAAACTGAGCAAATTTGATTTGGAAATCTCATGGCCTCGTAAATGTGGGATTTCACAACCTAGCTGGCAGAGTTGCTTTTCAGGATAGAACTGTGCTTTGATTGCTGGGAATTATTTCACCATGGCAACCTGGCTTCAGCAATCACACTTCTTGCAATATAGCCCAAGATATACAAACACAGACAGTCTGCTCTGTTCAGAGAGTACCAAGGTGCAGACAGGTTGTCTTTGTAAAGTGTCTTAGTTTTCCTCATTGCCTTTTTGCCTAGCAAGCTCTCTTTGTACAACAACAATAAAAAAATTACCTAACAATAGTAACTAGTTTTAAGTACTACTGTAGCCTAAAGAAAACCTGCAATAAAGAAAATGTATTAGGTATGCAGACCAAGGTCAGAACCTTACACACGTACTGTGTTTTGGAAGACTGGTACAGAAAATGTCCAATGTACTTGCAATCTGAATTTCTAATTCTCAACTTTTACAAGTCAAAAAAAAAATTAAATAATGTATTTTACACTGACACCATACAGAAGGCAATACAGACTGCATGACATTCCCCAAAGAGTTAATGGGAATACTCACTCAGTCTGTGCTCTCAATAGATAAATATTTCTCAACATGGTGCAACATGTCAGCTTGCAGCTGAGCTCAGTCACAGTTGTTTCCCTCCTCAGCTCCCCAGAGGCAAGGAACAATAAAGGACTGTCTTCTTTACTTCCGACAGGAGTGGGCAGATTACAACTATTTAGGCACCAAGTGTCTTGCATTAGAAGGATAAGTTAGTTATTTATGTTGGGAAGACAGTGAAAATAAGTTCATCACCTGCCTTCCTACTACAGTTCCACCTCAGAAGATGACATCTATATGTAATCACACAGTAGGCAAGACTTTTATGTGAATCCTTCACATAAAACACTGCTTTACATCTAAAAAAATGTAGTTTAATAGGACAGAAAAGTGTTAGGGCACACCACAAATGACAGCACACATGGAAACACAGCTACTTCAAATATCTTGGCTTTCTTCGCAGGAGCCTTGGTACAGAACATAACCTCAATTAGATACATAGTATGGGGAAAAAATGTAACTTGTTTTCACTATTCATAAGCAATTTCACATGCCTGCACCTGTCAGCTCACTTTTAAAGCCTATGTACTAACACACACATGTGCATCTTGTTGAATTGAGACATAGCTGTGGGGAATTCAATTACCTACCCAGTCATTACTTATTGAACAGGTTGGGCAAAGAAATACTACTGAGGAAGCAGCTCCACCTGAAATTTTCATCCTCTGTATCAAGATCCACAAACTCATCTCTTACACTTTAAATTAACCACAGCATTGTAATTAGGAAGGATCTTTACTAGAAATGATCATGGGTCAAGGTCAGTTATCAATGGCAGCTTTAGAGATCAAAAATGGATTCTTTTTTCCCTTTTGTTAGTATTTTGTCTTGGATTTAAACCAAAGTTAGTTCAGGGAAGTCCCACCTCTCCTGGCATGCCTTAGATCAGATCCTGTGATGAGAAACAGTGCCTTTCATCCTAGTACAAACTATCTTGTTAAACTCAAAAACTGAAATCCATAGTTGGAAGGCATAAACTGTGTGTCTCTTCACAGAATAAGAAAAAAGTCAGTGGTAGAAGGAATCAAAGCATTATCTTAATTAGGTAACTTTCATTAACAAATGATATACTCAAAACATTTACTAACATAACCATTTGGTAATTTTAAAATTCTTTTGATAGAATGATGCAATGCCCTGTTCAAGTTTTGTCATCAATAGCACACAGCTGTTTCAAAATTTCTTAGAAAACTACACATTGAAGTTTTGCCTTCTGTATAAGAGATGAAAGAAAAAAAATCTATGTAAAATACAACCTCTATGGATTTATGGGCCAAAGTAAAGAACATTTGAATGACTGATTGAAAAAAATAGTAGGGTGGATAATAGTTTAATTACTGGTACAGTTAGATCACTGTTAATTAGCTTGCAAGGCAGATGTGATTCCCAACCTTAATTTATTACTTTTCCGGATATACCACTAGAGACTGAAAAGCAAGTAAAAGCACCTTTAAAGACACATACTAATCCACTAGCAAAAAAA
>WEIV01004678.1:76798-112076 GCA_013390005.1 Calyptomena viridis | reverse complement strand
CCCCCCCCCGGTATATTAAAACTTGCAATGTTACCTCCAAGGGACTGCTGAAATACAAATTCCTTCTTTTAATTAAGTGCTGAAAGCACAGCAAGAAACTGGTTAAGGAAAACTAGTAATTTTCAAAGATAAATATTAAAATTAGATGCACAATTGTGTGCTGAATTTGTTTCATTCCCTTGGCTGCATGAGCAAATGACGAACAGGCTCTTTTAACTGTTCACGTGGGTTTGCAGTTGATTAGTTCATACAAGCAGGGACCAACACCCAAGACATTCCCCAAAGCACAAAGCAGAGCCATGCTTTTGCAACCTATCATCACACCTCAAGGGATCGTTCTGACCAGCCAACTCTCTTCAAACCCAGCCTGCACCGCTCTCCGGAGAAGCCTCATTTCAATTCCTGGCAGCATCCAGCAGTTCCTGTTGGCTTTGCAGAGATGTAACCAGACTGCTCATGTGTAGCTGTGCTTAGTAGCTTCTCTATGAAGAAATGAAAGTCCCTAAGCAGTGAAGAAGTCTCTCTCAAAAGAGTTTACTATCATTTTTCGGCTGATCCAGGTAATTCTAAATATATTTAAGTCTCTACTTCAAAAATCAGTAGGAATTCTTCTCATAAAGCTTGTAACTGAAATGGCTTAACAGTGAGCTCAACTACTAATGAGATGTGAGGATTTAAAAATTTATGGATTTGAATGACACACCTAGACGTGAAAAAAAATCTTTGTATCCTGCAAAACAACAGACAAGTAAGTATTTCAGTTTCCCCTCTGTCACACACAGATGGTCTTTGTAAGACCCCAGCTTTATCGTTTCTCTGCATAGGTTTGAGGTTTGTTCTGAAGAAATATGGCAGATGCATCAAAAGTAAGGACTTTGTTACACAAAGAATCAGCAAAGCCTCTTTTATCACAATTTTCCTTTTCCCTGACATGCCAAATGCATCCTGCTGATCCTGTCAGCACTTATCCCTGTATGGCTTTAGTGGTCCAAGTCTGGGATGCGTGGACACATTGGACTGAAGAGCAGATCCAGGTTTCTTGAGTGTGAGTGGAGCTACCAAGGTGCACCTAATGTCATCTCACCTCTGTGTGAAGTTACATAAATCACCAATGAAGAAACACAAACCTTTTTTCTTTGGTAACTCCGTGTACTTTATATGCTGTGCCAGGACTACTTTTTTTTTTTAGATATTAAGGTACAAGTTTAATATTTTGTCACTATCTGCCTTTCTGAGGACAGCTGTGTTCACTGCTGATTCTTCCTTTTTCAAAAATAAAGGAATCACACAGACAACCACAGTGTTCCTTTCACCTGGGCAGCATCTGCTACCACCACTCCCTGCTGTCTGAACAAAAGCACTTCTAAACTTCTTTCAGTACCAGACAGAAAAGAACTTGGAAAATTCTTTTGGAAATTCTTTTGGAAAAGCAGCATTTTCTGACAAGCTCAAACAACCTGGCTTTGATGCTAATGGACTCCAAGAAATGTTTTTGGGTTTGGTTTTTTTTTCAGAAAACTAGAAGAAAGGGTTAATCCATATATTCTATCCCCTTTGCTTTGCAGCTCTTAAAAGAAATGCAACATCTCTTCTCTGACAGCAATTTGCTGCAGTGCTAGTTAAGAGTCTGCAGAGCCTGACAGCACCAGGGATTAAGAAAAAGTATTAGAATATCCCCCTCAACAAAAGAACACTTTAACAAACTCTATTTTGGTCCAGAGAGAAAGATGTATGATAGATAAAGACATTTTGTCTTGGCTGTCTTAGAGACAGGACAACTGATGGGAGATCACATTCCTCACTACACACCTATTCAAAAAAGATCATCAAGAATGGCAAGAGAAAAAAGTTCTTCTACAGAGGAATATTTTTTCCTACAAACCTACCTGGTAAAGGCCTTGGGGTGCACAGACGGTTTGAGATACCAGAAAACAGCAGATAGAAATCGTGTAAAATAGATTCTTTGTCCAAAAAGAGCAGCACCAGAATCATGGGCTATTGCAACACAGGAAACAAAGAGACAAACCAGGAATGAACTGTAGTCTGCTCCCCGAAGGATCAATGTTGCACACTCATACTTTGCTCATATTTGAAACAGAAATAATCTTCCAGGCTGCAACAAGCAGCTAAAATCTGGAACAAATCCTACAACAAAACAGATGCATACCAAGGAAACAAGGTAAAAGAAGGGCGAATAATTTCAAAAGTTTGAGATTACAATCAAATCTATTCTTTGTAAAGTATCCTGGAGGCACCTTCAGGAAAAAAAAAAGCAGCAAACTTTTACCTCTAAAACAAAGAAAATTGCTGTTAAACCTTGGGCAGGAGCCCTTCCTGTACTAGCTCTGGAGACACCTTAGAGGGGTATTTCAACATGGAGAAGAATTTTAACAGTCCTTCTGCTCTGGCTATCGCTTCACAGGCTATGTCCGAATGTAACCAAAACACAACTCAATTTTGTAAATAGCTCTGAAGAAAGACACCAACTTAATGATTAAGTTATTACACTATATGTACACCACCTTTCATAAATGCACCAGTGTCATGACACTCCTGCAGCAAATACAAGTGAGCAGACTGACAACTATCCCAAGGAAACAGAGGAGTAATGGCTCGCTGGACTGCAGGAGACACATAGCATCTTTCCAGGGCACAGCTCCAAGTCCTGAGCTCCATCAAGAGCCCAGTCATGACATGGCTTTTGTCAGAGGTACCCAACAGCTCAAGGTGGGGCTGTACTACAAATTTTGCAGCTACAACCAGAAGATACTTTGCTACCTGCATATGCTGGGGAACAGCCGCCTGCACAAGCAGGGAAAGCCACCTCTGGCAGGCACATCCCAGGCAGACGTGTCCACCAGGCTGGCAATGCCACCCAGTCCTGCTTCCTGTGACCTGCGCTGTCCCAAGGACAGGACACGCATGCCAAAGAAAAATCTCCACAAGCACATCTGTGCACAGAAGAGCTACCAGAGTCCCTCCTGCCTGATCTCACCTTGCCAAAGCACAAGATGTTACTGCCCCACAGTGTCATCAGTCCTTTCTGAGCAGCTCAGAGTCCCAAAAGGCTGTCATTGAATGAGGAATTGAGGAATCGGCTCCTGGTACAGAAATACTCAGCAAGACACAGCACGACAACTAGTGATGTCAGTTGCCCTGAACCATAAACATTTTGAACTATTTTTGCACAATGGAAAGTTGTGGGAGGGAGAAAGAAAAAGAACAGGATAAAAATAGCCAACATGGCCTTGAAGAGCATTTTGCCCATAAGCCCCTTTCCCTACACATGGTTTTCCCCGCTTCTCTTCTGCCTGTCTCCAGGCTTCTGCATTAATCGGATTAGCTAAACAAGGTTCTTCTAATTACTTTCTAATACTGTGAACCAGACTAAGTTACTGAAAGATGTTTATATCTAAATTAGAAGAAAACCAGGACAATTTTTTAAATATTTGCTTTAGTCCTGAGACTAAAGGACTAATACCTACAAGCATCATGGACAACAGCTATCTTCAGCCATGAGAGTGAATGCAGGAGAGAGGAGGCAGCCACACCAAACACCCTCTGCTCCTACCCAGCTATGTCCCAGTTCACAAACACATTTAAGACGACTTTGCATGATCATTTAAAAAACAGAATACAAAGTCAAAACTAACCTGGTTTCTTTCTGATCTTGCTATGAATTATTTTGAGGAACAGACAAGGAATTTAACTTTTAAAATATTTTAAGTGCTGGATATAAAAATTCATAGCACCATCCAGAATGCCAACTGAAACTTGCTAATTTAACAGACTGAAACAATAATTATCACACTGTCACTGAAGACAAGTTACTACACTCTTGAAAAGCACCTCTAAAATTTCCACTTTATTAGTCATGCCAAACAGCACATCTACCCCAAAACAGTGGGGTTGGTTATTTTTCAGTTCATATCCAAATCAATCCCTGCACACTGCTGTAAAAAAGGGAGGCACTTAAAATAAAGGGGAGATTTAACTTATCTATTCCCACACTCATCCGGGACTGTAAACATATAAACCACACTGTAATTTATCAAAAGACATTACACAATGACATCACAACTCTGTAGCTCACATCATTCCTTTTTCCTGCCACCATATCACTGATTATTAGTCAACTATCCCAGAGGGACTTGGCTTCACTGAAGACTTAAAAGGACACGCACCGAGTACAACGCTGTGTGAGGAACAGGCTCCCAAAATTGCCTGTGCAGGACCCCAAGTGCCACGGCACAGCAAATGTGCTGAGCACCTCAATCAGGACTCAAGCACTGAACACTGTGAACACTCTGTCCTGAAATCATCAGCATGTGGCTCTGAAAACAGAGCCACATCTCTGTTATTCACTGGGACCAAAGGAGGGAGAGATCTCAGGAACCCGAGCCTTCCTTCCATTTGTCCTGCTTGAGGCCAGTAAAACGCACACCTCTGCAAGGAAGCTAACAGTGATCTGTGGGATCACAAAAAACTTGAATAATGAAACAATGCTAAAAAACAGAATAATATTTCAAATTTTGACATGACACTCCTTTGCCTTTCTCCTTTCACCTCACTGCAGAACCACTAACTCACAGAAATACAAACAACAAAACCCAGCAAAACTGCATCCATTTTAGTTTTCTCTCCTCTCTAACCATGGGCTAAATAATTGCACAATTCATTACAGGAGAGGGAAAAAATTACAGTAACATATTTCAAAAACGTAAGAAGTGAAATGAAAGCCCTAATTAAACACTGTGTTAAGGAATACACATAACAACTTCTCAGCTATGCTGTGATTAATTTAAAGGGGAGATGACACTCTTCTAATGGTCATTTTTTTATCATTACAAGTGAGTGGCCTTGATCCTATCCCTGAAGTGTTAAACACAGTTTACTAACCAATATGATGAAAGATACAAGCATCTCCAGAGTTCTTCATAGCTGAATCACTAATAATTTAAAAGAGCAATAAACCTAACAGTAGCTTTCATAAAACATTAATTAGAAAGACTGAGAATACATCTGTTGCTTTTGTTACATTTTTCCTCCTTTCTGGTTCAGTTGTCTTTCCCTATGTTCTTTTTCAACTCTTCTCAGATTCTCAGGGCTGCTCCTGCTTCTCATGAAGTCTTTCTGCTTCCTCACACTTCCATCCTTGTTTCTTCCACGTACTGATTCCTCCTTTGGCAGCTGTTACTACTAGTGTGTAACACACACACACACTGTGTGGCATCCAGCAGCCAGGTGGTCTTGGACCTACTAAGTAATGAAAACAACTTGCATGTTAAAAGCTTCAAGTGAGTTAGTTGTAGCTGCACAAAACTCATGTAAATAACGTACACCAAATCTGCTAGGCAGCAAATCAAACTGATTAAGTATTGTACAAGAACAACTGAGCTTTATAATTCACAACCAGGAGAGATACTGGAGTGGAAGCAATTTAGAGTGAAAACAGACATTCCATCCCTTGTCCATTATGAATTTCTACAATTCCTTCCAGGCTGTGGAAGGTTGGGAGGGAACTGTGATAATGACAGTTCCCAGACAAGACTGAGAAAAGAGCCTAAAATACAGTGGGCTGTTGGTAACACCAGCACAAGCATGATACTCTTTGATCTCATCACCAAGCCACTGATGATGAACTGATCAACAGAAAAAAATTACTTCATGCAGTGTTTAGCATTGATTCATCCTCTGTTCAGACTGCAGAAGACTCAGCAGTTTCAGGTGGGCAAACTTAAAAGTGCTTTTGATACTCTTTGTCCTACACTTACTCTGAAAGAAGTGGCAAACCACTACAGTAATTTTGACACATCTAATTTAACTTCTTATGACTACAAGTCATAAGTCTACGTAAGACTACAAGTATTATCAAGTGAGGTGGTCACTGTATCAGGGGGCATTGTACCTCTGCATTCAATCATGTCTTTAGGGTCCCTGTCCTTATCTACCAACAATAAGGTGGACAAAGCTCAGCTGCAGATGCCTCTCTTCAGAGAAATCCCACTACAGCTGTCACCAACAAGCCACCATTTTTGGCCTAAATGAGGTCCCATGTGGTTCCTTTTTTCACTGACTGGGCTACACTTTCTTATGTACTAATACCACATTTCTGCAATAAGAAATCTTTGATTGGACTAAGGATTTACCTGGGCTAGTGGAGAACTAGCTCAGCTACCTGTCCTCTTACACTGCCTGAGCTCTTTGCAGACTAGGATGCGTTTATGTTTTACAGAACAAAGTAAGATGAAGTAACACACATGAAGTCAGATAAGGCATCTGAAGGAAGATTCAAGAAATAAGACAACTAGTCTGGCATCTAAAGAAAGCTTTCGTTACTTCACTTTTCTCTCTAACTGTGAGCAAAAGGAGATCACCCAGAATGAAAAGAGATATTAAAAAACCCTGCTATACTACAAAATAGTAATCACTTCTATCTAGTAACAGCTTAGCAAAAAGAAGTTAGTAATTCCCAAGCCCAAAACATTTCATGTGTGACAACAACTTTTTCCTGCTTTCACAACAGGTTTATAGTGCACGTAGTAAATAAATCTCGGGAAAAAAGGCAAATAAAATTAAGCACAATTTCTGCACATACTCCAATAGGAGGCGAAAGGATGAGGTTGTGTTACATTTTTTAAAAGTATTCATTGAATAAATCAAAAATATGTATTCCACTGATAAGTCATAGGAACTTACCTATACTTTAAAATAAACTGCCACAGTTGCTGAACAAAAGGTTTGGCAATTCTTCCCTACAGAGGCACCCATCTACTTACATCTGGGAGCACTGCCAATAGAACAGCTACCAAAAACTTCAAAAGGTTCACAGCATGAACAGCAAGCTGCTGGCCAAAGGATTTTATGATATGACCAGCTGTGTAACACCATATTGAATTATAGACACACCACCCCCCAAAAATGGAAAGAAAGGACATGAAACTTGTTAAAAAGCTGAAAGAGACTCAAATTCCTTATACTAATGTTTTCTGTAGGAAAGGACTTTTAACAGGGGGAAAAAAAAAAGGAGTGCAATACAAGACTTCTTTAAGAGCAACTCTAAGCAGCTGTTCTCACCAAGCCTGCTTCAAGCCCAGTGAAGTTCTCTAGCTGAAGTCCCAGTCAGAGCTCAGCCGCTCTGTGATCAGAACATTCTGCTTTAATAAATGGCTCCCCTAAACTCGCTGGGGAAGAGACATGAGTCAACAGAGGAAGAGAGGGATAGTGTTTCTGTTGACAAACATTTAACAATTGGCAACAGACAGTAGGAAACGGGGACAAATGAAAGCTTGCCAAATAAAGTTACGCTGGAGGCACAAGGCTCCTTTTTGGAGTAGCACTGCAATTCCTCATAGATCCCAGAAAAATATCTGTACACACTTAACCAAAATAAAAAGCTGCAGTTGTTGAATAACAAGGCTGCTAATCCTAATATTTGTGGTGACGCTTTTTCTTGCCAACCAGAACGGGTCAGAACTCCTCCAAATCAAATTACTGCACATCCTTTGCCAAAGAGTCTGGTTTTGGTCTCAGTAGTCATCCACGTCTCAGTGTTCACACAAGTCCTTCTGAGACGCATGAGCAATATTTTCCCCTTGTCTTACAACATTTCTGTAGAAAACCTGCCAAAGCATATGCAGCATCTTGGTCGAACTCCTTATTCAGGCAAGCCAGGACCTTCGCTGTCAGCTTACGTCCTGGAAATTCATTTCTCATGAAAGCACAAACAAAACTTGACCGCAGTGTTAAGGGTGAATAAATGTTCCTCCCCAAGCACCTATTAGCACCCATTTCCCCCCCCTCGATCGCTACATGGGATCCAAAGGGAGCCAAAACCAGCCTCCCTCGCTCCTCCAGACAGGAGCGCCCCGAGCAGGGCCCGGCACCCGGGACAGTTTTCACTGGAGCTCCATCTCCCTCCTCTCCCGGGATGCCCCGTGGGCAGCCGGCCCTGCTCTTGCCGCCCGCCCGGCGCCACTGGGGGACCCGTCCTTACCGCAGCACTTTGCCCACCGCCTGCAGGACCATCTTGCAGCTTAATCCGGGTTTGGGACTCTGGGCGAGCACGGGCCGTTCACCGGGGAGGCTGCAGTGATCCCCGACCATGGTACGGCGGGGGCGCGNTGCGGCGCGGGGCACCAGGGAGGCAGCGCCCCGGCGAGCCCGGCTGCTCAGCACAGACACCACCGCCACCAATTAATGCTCTGCCCCTTCTTTTGGCAGCCGGAGAGCAAGCAAGGCAAAGTAGGACGGTGCCTGACTTAGCAGGACGCGGGGCAAGCGCGCTGCTGTTGCTGTCTGCGGTACAGGGTCCGTCCGTAACGGGGCCAGGCTGGACTCCCAGGGAGAAACGGGAATAATGATGCCTTTTGTGAGCAAGGCTTTGCACTGCTGTCAGGACTCCGGGACACTCAAGGGCATGGGCTAACCTACAAGAGCAGAGCTACAGACGGTCTGCCAGGAGCAGTTTTACACAGTGCACGTCAGCCTAGAAATGACATCAAGACCTTTATCAGAGAGGCCTAAACAGAGGAAGGGTGAAAAAGAATAAACAGCAAGAGCTGCCTTGCCATTGTGACCATGACCAGAGTTACAAGCAGGCACTTGGGTAATGGTCCACAGAGGACGAGCGATTAATCAGTGTCCCCAAACACAAGGTCCGCTGTGACACACACCAGCTGTTTTACCCAAGAAACCACTTTGCCATGAGTTTTTCTAACAGACCTCAGAAAGGCACTGTATGTCCAGCTACTTAGCCACAGAGCATAACCACCACTCCACACCCTTTTTGGAAAGGCAGCTGTGCCCACAGCTTGCTGATGTAGCATTTAGAGCCAAATCACCACAAAAAATGTGACAGGTGTGGCATAATGTGACCTAGAACACAAAGCCCTGAGGACACCACTTATTCTGACACACTAAAACCTGACCTACAACAGCTCAGAAAAAGAGTGGGTTTGCCATTTTACATACACCTGCAACACAGACTGCAATCAGAAGGGGCAATTCCCCAAGATATTCCCCAATATCCTCAAGACAAGTATGGCCAAGCACTCCAGTTTGTTCACTGAACAGGCATATTTCCCTGTAAACAGAAGGCCAACAGGCTTGTTGTATTAAACTTAACACAAATAATGACATTGCTGCCGTCACCAACCTGGCAGCACTCGGTCAAAGCGAGTGGGAATGTGGCTGCTGTTTGCACAAACCCAAGAAACCACAACCACGTGATGCAACTTGGAGGAATAATGTGTCACTATTCAGTCCCAAAGCACCTACACAGGCAGTGGTGTTTGTCAGCTATGCACTTTTAGTCACATGTCCATGTTAGGCCTCCACACCCTTGTGAAGCAGGAGGTATTTTTATTCCCACTCTCCAGCAATCCACTTAAGATGGAGTTTTAATTACTTCACTGATAGTATGCAGGAAGCCTGCAGCTGAACACAGCTCAGTTTTCCATGCTGCATCCCAGTACTTCATACCGAAGATTATCCAACCCGTGAAAAATCTGATGCTTGTTCAACCTTTTACCCAAGTAACAGCGACTTGTGACAGTAACATTAAAAAGCAGGAGTCCTGGCAAATGGAGGAAGGGCACTTGCCAAGAGGGCAGCTGCCCTCAATTCATTTACCAGAGAAATCTGCACAGAGACAATTTAGTTTGTTAAAGAACCACCTTAAAAACAACAAGCCTGTGATATAAAGCAGCTTAAGTTTTATTAAAAGTCTGTCTATTCAAAGTAAATTAAAGCAAAATCCAGGGGTGAAACCAAAATAAATACAGCTCTGTGGTATTAGTGTTGCACTAAGAAAGCTGACCTCTCCATGACTCTGACTGCTAAAGTCGCTCTTCAGAGACAGAGGTTCTGTGATCTCACACAGGTTAGGAACTGATGTTCTGTTGTTAAAACCGATAGATCACAATTTTCAAACCTTGTATCTTTTTACTTTGATGCAAATAAATGGCCTATTTCTCTATTTTGCTAGCTTCTGCATCAAACCAGTGCCTTCTTTTCCCCTTCCCCAACCATCCGTGTCTATGGCACCCTTTCCAGCCTTTTCTCCACCCATCAGTTTTCCTCTATTCAAGCAGCATCCCCTTTTTGCTTTAACTGTGTGCTACGGTTTACCTATAGCATGGGATCTTGTGCAAGTTGTGGGAAAACCCAGCACCTCAAAGTCAATTTAAAGTGCTTCAAAATAATAAAAATCAAACAGATTATTACAGGAAGCACAACTTAAGCACACACACTTTATTTATATGGCATCAACACAATTTAAGAGACATGTGCAATACAGATTCTCACACTTCAACAAGATTTAGATCACATGTGCAGACACAAATGGGTTTATTTGAGAGCTGCTTCATCCAGCAAGAGCAGTACTCCATCTACAAGCAATGTGTTTATTTGAACAGAGCTGCTGGTCTGATCTCTACCTATGCATATTCTGAAGGATGCACTTCCTTAAGGGTGTGTCTTACAGCCCTGTGAAATCCTGCCTGTTTACAGCCATCAGAAGCTTCTTTTCTCTTGCTTCCTCAACATCCTCTGCATGTACCAACCTTAGCCCAGGTCTGCTTCAGCACTGGCAAACTGCTTCTAGCATACGCCATGCCCACCAAACAGCCTTGAAAGATCAAAGTTGTGTATTGAAATCATCACTAAAACATTAACAGAAGTATCTGTGAATGGACCTACCAACGGCTTAATGATGTGTGCTGGACCTACAGACCTGTCGGCAAAACAGTAACATCACCAGTGGCACAGAGGAAGGGCATAACAGTGCACTGGGAAGAGGACAATCCCATTTCTCATCGCTTACACATGACTATATGTGTTTACATACATATGTGTGTTTACAGCACACTGATGGAAAGCTTTCTACATTGATCCCAACTACCAAGCCAAGGAATGGTATTTATAAATTTTATGAATAATGCTTTGTATTTATAATGCTGTTATAAGCAGCAGTTAACAATTATATACTTATTTGCTCCTTTTACAGTTCCATAAAAAGTACGTGTGTAAAGCAGTCATGTATACTAGTACCTGGAGGTTTGGCAAAGAAAGTGATTCATATTCAATCCAGACAAGCAACGTGAGAGAAAAAAAAATCATAACCATTACTTTGATAAAGGTACAATTCAGCATTTATATGTATAGAAATGAAGTCTTGCATCAGACTGTAAAGTTCTGTTTTAAATTAAGCTAAAGTTTGTGTGTCCCTGTCTGACATACAACATTTCAATTTTGCAAGCTCATTAGGCCTTTTGTTTGACTTTAGTGTGCCCTGCTACCACCTAGCCGAGCACTCTTTCCAGTTACCTCACAGCATACCTCTAGGTCTCTGGAACCACTGAAAACCAGCAATGAGAACATTTTATCCTTTAGCTTGCCTCTAAGCTGTATTGATACTGAGATTTACATTTGCTCTCCATTTTGTCATCCTCACACAGCAGCAGATGGCATGAGCAGCTCTGCTCCATATCAGCAGTAAAAGCATGGATTCTGGACAGACGACAGGCTGAAGACAAGTTCTCTTCAGTCTGAAAAAGCAGTTTGGAGGTGGCCGTAGCAAAAGGGGAAACAGAAGATTTCAAAGGTATGCAGTCAGCTCCACTCTCGAAATAATAGCAGGAGAAATAGGTCTTCCTGACCACACAGAGTGTTGTGATACAAGACTTATCAAAGTGGCCACACACACTGCAAAAAGTTTGGGCATAAAAGACTGAACTTAAAAGCAGCACATTTGTAAGTGATGAGGTGCCTGGATTTGCTGCTTTACTTGCTGCTTTATTGCAAACTCTGGTAACAATGGCAAGTCAGTGTCTACATTTGGCTTCATCAGGTGTTTTTTCTACAACAGGCAGAGAGCAAAAAAGTGGTGATATTCTCTCCTCATCCATAACATAAGAAACAAATAATCAATTGCAGCAAAAACAGTAAATTAGCTCAAAATATCAGTAAAGCTCCATCAGGAACTCAAAAAATTTATATTAAGGCTTTTTGGAGAAGATACACAAAATGTGTATTTCAGCGAGGATGAAGCAGTCCCTATACAATACCCTTCTTTCATAGTTAATTCCAGAATAGTAAAACACCACAGTGGCAGTCTCAAGAGGCAGAGGGTTTTCCTCTTTCTAGTTTGCAAAACAATATGCTTGGTACTACCATATAATGGAACAATAAACTGGAAAATATTTGCAAATAAACAGCTCACATCTATAACTCTCATAAAAGCGTCTTCCATAGAGACAAAGTTTGCTGAGCAAATACCCAGTAACAGCTCCAGGTTACACCAGAGCTCAAGTGAAAGGCAATATCCATCTCAGAGAGGGTAAAACCCCTTTTGTCTTTCAGTGGGGAAAAGGGGAAGAAGAAAACACAAACAAGTGAAGGTGTGCCAGTGAAGCTAATGCATTTATTATTCTGAGTGCCCAAAAAAGACATCTTTCCACAAATACATCTCACAAAGTCAGTCAAAGGAAGAACTCTTATTAAGCAGAGTACTTGCTGATAGGCTGCACTGGGTACACACAGCACACTGTAAAGATAGAGATGCTGAATTTATACCATTGCAGCTGCTGTTAGTTCCCTCCCAGAGATAACACAAGTGACAGTTCCATCTCACATCTTGCCACTGCTTTTTTTTTCTTGCTCTAATTTTAAAGTTTAACTAGGCTGCACTCCAGGGAAGCATTAGTGCAATGTGTATTTGATACAGAAAAGCTAAAATGAAAGACTCCTGTTCTTTTCCTTCTATCCCCCAAATACACTGGACCTCAAGCTTCACATAAAGAGGTAAAACTTCTAAAACTTGGCTAAGAAGTTCTCCCTGGGGATTGTTTAACATATTTGGAGCTACTTGCTACATACACACAGAGCTCTCCCTGTAAGTTTTACAACACAACTACTGTTTTCACAGACTCAGGTAAATATGGCATGGAAAATAAAACCCTAATTGCAAATTGGCACAAAACTCTAGGCTAAGGAGTAAAAAGTGTAATCAGCACAGGAAAGGAGGGTATCTGTGTCAGCACTGTTATTGGTCAGGACTATCTGCACTTGGGTGGGAAAGGTTAGAAGGAAAAAGGGGAGATGCTGGGAGCGAACTTGCAGTGTTTTCCCAGACAGATAGAGAAACACTAAGGAAATACAAATTTCCCTCCTTTTTGGTGCTAAGAATTGCTTAATTTCAGTATAGCAAATGATTTTATCTGGTACTGTCACATTTAGATGACAGCATCAGGGAAAAACAATTAATGAAATAAGCACGAAATTTATTCTATGAGATTTTTCTCCAGGCATGCATTACAAAATATAACACAGAGAGCTTACATTATGTAATGAGAAACTATTCATCGTAATTCCTGGCACTTACAGAATAACTCCCTAGCTACTACTTTGAAGAAGGACCACAAAATCCAGAAGTCACAAAATTAACTTGATTCACACCCAGATGAGTGCACATTTGCATTCCGCATACAACTCGGCACAGAGATGCTGCATCCAAGCTAATTTGATTTCTTAATACCACTCAGGCTCAGCACAGATCAGAGCAACAGGAGGCCAACACAGATTTTGCCATGTAAACAATGCCATGAAGTACCTAACTTAAAATATGAAACGGTTCAAATTTATTACTCAGATGAAAAACTTCCCAGCAGGCCTTCAGCAAATGCATAAGTAGTGTTTGCACTGGGGCAGCTCAGCCCAGAGGAGGGGCCACTTCCCAGCTCTGCAGTAAAACCTGTCTGGTCAGTGTGTGTGTGAAGGTGTGTGCTGGGGATGGACACCAGGCTTCAGACAGACACTAACAAGTTGTTTGTCACCAGGACTCCTCTCTGCTGAAGTTACACTGCTGCATTTCAAAACAGTCGTGGAAGTAAAGCATGAAGGTCTTCCCTTTGAGGAACCCTCAAACCTGACATACAGCTGATTAAGTATTTCAAGCCTTCTGAAAAAAATTAGGTTCTTACTGAGTATATTAAATGAGAGATTTGCAAATTTACTAAAAAAATTTTTTTTGATCTTTAAAACACAATTCTTGACACTTGGCTATGGCCAAGATCTTGCACACAAGAACCCATAACACTCTCACAGCAAGGCTGCCTGGGTCTTTGCTGTGCCTGCCAGTCTTTCCTGTGTGAGAGCTCTGCTACATGTGGGACACACATACTTCTGTAGGCACAGCCACACAGGACTGCATAGCACGAGTAACCTGCTTGTCATTTTCCTAAAACATCTTACAAAAATACAGCCAGTTTTCATGCTCTGATTTTCTAGTGAAGAAAATGGGTTCAGTGCATTCACTTACCCATTTGATTCCAATACTGTGATGGTATAAAACTTCCAGCATCTTACAAAACTCAACATGATCATGTAGTCTTGAGATCACCCCTTGGACAAAGAGTGGCAGGACAATACAATTTAAGGTTAAGACTACCATCTTAGTAGCCATTTTCAGGCTCTGAACTAATATATTCTGGAAGTGCACTGGCCTAGTTTAATAAGGAACTGGTGAATTAAGAAAACCTTGTATAAATAGGATTGTTTGGTTTGTAACATATTACCTGTTTCTAAATAACATTTCTTCGAAAAGCAAGTTAAGCCACTGAGGGAAATGATAGTAGTAGTAAAAAAAACCCACACCACCTAAAAGAGAAAAATGTATGGAAAACATCACTTCTTTACACAAAGATAATACAAACCACAAGTACTTGATCTATCTCAAACCATAGGTTTCCTTTTCAGGCTCAGAATATTTGAAGCAGTTTTTAAAAAAGTCCCTCCTTGAAGCCTACACAGATCATGAGAAGGTCTACTTATAACAGAATTGCCTTCCAAATTATGGCTAGATTATCACTTTACAGGACAAGTATTTTTATTACTATGACACGCTTGCACTGCTGTAAATTCTGATTAAGAGGCAATCACAGATTACTTCTTGAGAAAGAAACATCATAAAATACAGGAAATTAACCGAAATCTCATCTGAACAAGGAAAAAGAAAAGTTAAAATGCAAACTTCTAACTTTTCTAGCCCCGAGTTTAAGCCAATCATGGAGGAGGACATGGGTTTAAAAATAACACCATTAGCACACATCCGTCACTGCACAACACTGCTGCGTATGAGGTGTTTCTGATGCTGCCTTGCTTAAAACCTCCACTTTGCCTAGAATTTGTTCTATGGCTACATGTGCACTTTTTTCCCCCCCATAGTCCATTACAACTCTTGAATGG
The DNA here is from genome assembly GCA_013390005.1 of Calyptomena viridis. Taxonomy (NCBI): domain Eukaryota; kingdom Metazoa; phylum Chordata; class Aves; order Passeriformes; family Eurylaimidae; genus Calyptomena; species Calyptomena viridis. The sequence continues at coordinate 96,830 of WEIV01004678.1, read as the reverse complement.
ATACTTATTAATTAAGAAACAAAAGCACTGGCTGACAGAAGAGCTCTTTGCTCTTCTGGTTAGACAAGATTGTCATTTGTCATGTTTTAGTAATGCAGTAATACAATTAGCCTTGCCTGCTCTCAGGCACAAAAAAAAAAGGCACACTTAAGGTACTGGACAGAAACTGAGGAAAGGACACTACTGTATCTACCAAGACTGTTCTGCATCAACTTTGCTTAGTCAGTCTTTACCCCAATTCCACAGCCAAACCCAAAGAAATTACTATAATCTGCATTTTGCACACTTTTCCTGAACTAGGTGCTTTCAGGATTTTGTCCCTATCAATACATACTGAGACTAGGATCAATGGGTAATAATGTCAAACTATCATAATTCCGGCACAGCTACTGAGAAATACCATCACCAAGAACATGGCAAAGACATCTTTTTCATATGCTTGATGTAAATTGCTTCATGACTGGGAAAAGGCACTGAAGCTGCAGTATTACTGCAAGGATGCCCAGGCAGGCAAGGGCAGAGGACAGAAAATGCTATGTAGTGACAAAAGAGGGGAATGACAACTCCAGACCTCAGAAGTCCCACTTTCCCACTACTTCCTCCGAAATGTGAATGAAATTGAGCCCTCTCTGAAGAAAGATTATAGATACACATTTTATCTAAATTCAGTGATAACACAGTACCCGAGGTATTTTTGCATTTTTCTAGGCTTCTCATTGGGGAGGTGAAAGTGAATACTAGAACACATATTCACCCTCCACCTTGAGCTACTTCTACACTTTGAAGGTACATTATGTGCATCAACGAAATGTGCTCCAATACACAGTACATGTGTGGTCAGTGTTCTAGTCTAAAAATTGTTTGAAAGTTGGGAAAACACATTGTGTTCCACTATGCAAATAGCAACTTTCCTGTTTAATTATAGTGCATTTTGCTGAGAATTGCATCATGACTAGGATACTACCAAGAGGACAAACATTTAACCACTATTCTTACTTTGTTAGAAAATTTTTCCCACATTATATAAACACGTACACACCCACACTAGGGCTGCACCATCAATCTCTTCATTGTTTTTACTTCAGTAAAGGAACAGTTATTTTTCATTTCATTTCACTTTATTTTTATTAGTGTTATAAAACAGGTAGTGAAGAAAGCTGAACATGAAAATTTAATATTTTTCTTCCCTTGTCTTTACTACAATTGCCTCAGCTTTCTGTACTGGCATGCTGATTAAAAAAATATCCTTAAAACTTCAGTAAGGAAACTAATCTCTAAACTTCAGTAAAAAAATTCGCTTCTAAATGTGTATTGAATAGAAAAGAGTGTCAAGGAGTTTTTCATGACATTTTCATAAAATGAACAGGTGCACATTTGACAAAAGTAGAAATAGGATGTATTTCTAGTTCACACACATTAACCAGAAGCACCAGAAACAAAACACAGAAGATTACTGAAAATATCATCAAAACTTTACAAGTTCTTCATATGTTGGCCAGAAGTATGAACCATGCAAAATTCCTCTGAACAGATACAGCCTTACAGAATTTTAATACTAGACATACCTCTGTCAAAGAGTTGGCCAACTCAGGGTAACCACACCTGAGCAAGTCACATTAAACCAAGACACACAACAGCCAAGAATTAAGCACTCAAAAGCTAACCTTGGTATATTTATTTGCATTCCATGGCCAAGCATCTGATTTTACCTCAGAATTCAGTTTTTCATTTCTGGGCTGGAGGGTAGTAAAATACAGAATACAGACTCTGCTCCCAATTGCTCTCCTACATGCCCAGCGCTAAAGCAAAAAACCTGTACAAATGCCGTTAAGGGTCAAGTTCCAGTCTTCCCAATCCAACCAGGCTGTTATATATAAAACTGGTCACAGAATTAACTAGGTTGGAAAAGACTAAGTCCAACCTATTACCTAACATCATCTCATCAACTAAACCATGGCAGTAAGTGCCACATCCAGTCTTTTTTTAAACACTTCCAGGGACAGTGACTCTACCACCTCCCTGGGCAGCCCATTCCAGTGGCCAATCATTCTTTCTGTGAAGAATTTTTTCCCAACAGCCAGCCTAAACTTCCCCCGTTCCCCTGATCAGTCAAAAGGACTTATGCGACTGTGTGAACATTAAAAGTTTGAATCTTAAGCCCCTTGAAAATCATCATGGATACAATGAATCTTTCTCAGGGGACTCAGACTTTTCTTAGGAAGATGAGGGCATGGTATTTTAACTCTACAGAGTAGAAGAAAATCTTAATTTTCTTCCCAATACATGCTCCACATTCATACAATGAACAAATGGCCAACTAAATACCAATTTTGAAAATAATTATTTTATCATAAAAAATACACATTGATTTTAATGATACAATGTTCAATACACATTGCTATTGCTGTTCCTGAAAGTAATAAAATATTTTAATTTAAAAATTAGGCTTTGCTTTGTTTGCATATGCAATTATTCATGCATATTTGGAACTTAGCCACAGTGATGCTGCTTGTACACCTGCTGACTGCCAATTCTTGTATGAAGTATTTTTTTGCTTGCCTTTCCCTATGACTAAATTTACAAAGAAAATGGTAAAAATCCATCTAATGGAAGTAAATACCCATATTCATCGCCATTTGGGTGCATATCAAAATGTACAACAGACAGAAATAATGCCACTGAGAAGTGATGCCCTGCTATCAATCCACTGAGCAGTGACAGACACTGCTCTGTAATCCCAGTTCTCTCACCAGCCCTCAGCACTGCAGCCCATCAGGTCCTTCAGGTGTGTCTAATGGAGGAGGGAGGGCAGGAGCACTAAAGGAAGATGTTTACTTCCTACACCAGAAGAAACAGGACAAGAGACTATGCTTCATTGTCCAAGGATTCAGTAAGCCCTTCAGAAAACAAGCCTCCTCAGATAAAACTTTACCTTTTAAATTCCAGTTGGAGAAGGAATGACTTGGCATGGAATCAGCTGTTAGCAACACGCAGATAATGTACAGCTCCTCTTACCTTTGACCTCATATGACTATTGCTTTGTCTTCACCAATAATGGTTTGTTGGGGGACAGCAGTTTTAAAGACAAAATATGCAAGAGTTATCACAGCTTAAAATTCACATAGAGACAAGATCTGGCAGGTAGGTACAATCAGCATTGCACATCCCTTCTTGGGGTTGAGTTCATCTGTTTTAACCTTGTAGATAAAACAAATAGTTGTGTCCCCAACATGGTTTTTATATTTTACATATTCTAATTATTTCACAATAAAACCATGTGCTTTTTTGATCAAAGATATTTTGCCTACACAAATACAGCATGAAGCAAAGAGTGGCTGCCACTGCAGACACAGCACTTCCGAGGAAACCTGTGCTTTGCACACATATTTTACAAGTCCCCCCCTCACCCATGCCTCTGAGCTGTCCAAGTAAAACAAGCTATACTGGTAAAATAAACACATTTTGCCAGTAACTGCACTTGACTTTCTTCCAGTGCAGGTGTACTCTCAAAAACCTTCTTCATATCCCAACCAACAACGCCAGAAGACATTTGGAGCAAAGACAAGACGTACAAGGGTAACGCCCAACTTTTCCACCCGGTGATTCACACGTTTCCTCCAGTGGCACGCCAGGCTCGTACACCACAGAACCTACTCAACGCTTCCCTGAAAAGCCTGATTTACTGGGATTGCACAAACCAAAGGCGATGCACGTGCAGGGGATGATGCAGCCACCTAACTCCTGCTCAGGAGCCCACAGAAAACAGCAGCCAAGGGAAGGCAGTTTCCCCTGTCCAGAGCTCCTTTCCAGGGGCCCTTGGGGAAGCAGGGGCAATTAGGTGCAGGCCACAGAATGAGCTACCAGTCCCAGGGTGCTCAGGAACACTATATACCAGCACACCACAGCAACAAGAGTGGTAGGCTCTGGGGTCAGAACCAGCCGTCAGCTCTTGTCTGCCTTCCATCTACTTACTCTCATAGTGAACCCAAACCTTAATTAGCCTAAAGCACAGTTTCCAGAAAACCATCTGGTTTCAACTTATGTATCTGACAAGGAAGAAAAATCAGTTATTTTGTGCAGTAATTTGTTTCAATGGCTGATCACATCTATTGTTAAAGCACACATCCTTCAAATACTTCAAGACTCCGAGTTTTAACATCCATTTATGTTTCCAATTATGATTGTCATCCTTTCTCTGCTATATTATAGCTCTCCTCTTCTCCTTTTTTTAATCTTCATCAGTTAGATACAATATTTGCCTCCTGACCTTATGAATAACCAAAAAAAGCCTCCTTATGTCTCATTATTGGAATTTTTTTCCAGTCTTTAAATACTGCAGATCTTTTCTACTTTTCTAATTTAGAAGGTATCCAAGTGCCTGCTCAAGACAGTGCAAGCATGACTGTTTAGAAGACCTGGAGCTGTCCTAAAATCTTTACAGGGATGAACAAATACACAAAACTTAATCTGGATCTCCATTCCCCAACAAATTAAAGGATGTGTTGCAAGATTAGAATGTTCAAGTTTCTAACATTTAGAAATTCAGAGAATATTTGCATCCTAAGTCAACAGAAAGAATGCTAGCTCTCATTATTTCAGGAAGGAAAAATTTATTGAATCATCAATTTGCTTACATTATCCAGACAAGAGAGATATAAATATAATATAACCCTTGTGTTATAAATATTTAATCAGCTTAGTAACAACTAGGATCATTTCATCCCACATAAGTTGTGCTACCTTTGATTAAAAACCTCAAGGTGAAAACAAAAATCTCGTTTTTCTTGTAATCTTGTAATTTGCTTTACTATCTCACCCACAACTGTGGGGAGGGCAGCCACACCACAGTCATTCAAAATTACATTGTAAGAAACAAATGGAGAGCAAATGGCAAAAATCTTATGTCCTCTTTCACCTAAAATTAGCTCCTTATCATTGTGTTGCTTCCACTGTAATCCTTGAATACCCTTGAGCAAAGAGCAGTTATTGATTTGAGTCAAATTATCTGACCCAAGAGACCATGTAGAAAGGAGAGGGGAACATGATATAGCCTAAAACTTGAATGAGTACGTCTTATCATCTGCTAATATGGCCATTAGTGTGGAAAGCCACCCAGTTCCATCCTACTGCCTGCTGTCTCCACTGCCTTCCTTATTCTCCTCTCTTATACTCAAAGGGCAAATGCCTTCTCCATCTTCACAAGGGACTTAAAGAGAGCAGCAATGAAAGACCTCAAAACAAATTGTGCTCCCTGACTCCTTCAATACTATCCTTCATATCACTTTAACAATGCTACTTTTAACATAGAGAACTCAGAAAAGATAACCAATGATCCCTGAACTCGCTCATGAGTCGCCATGACCCACCCTCACCCTCTCCACAAACACACACCACATACTCAAGAATCATTGAGTTGCTGGATGGATGAGAATCCCAGGGATTAACAGATTGCCTTTACGCAAGTCAGAACTTGCAGACATTTCCCAACTTCAACATGTTATACCTCTATTAAAAGTGAAAGCTGCAGTTTACCTTCTTTGGGGCTTCATTCACTGCCTCATTTCTAATTCCAGACAATCAGCTTTCAACAAACTTGAAAGCCCATGCTCTTTTACCATGCAACAAAGGAAGACAGATTGTCCTCGTGTACTGTAGACATCTGCTTTTTGTACCACAACTTCTATTAGCAGATTGTTGCTTAAGAAAAACAGACTGGCAATGAGAAACAACTCAGCAGCTTGGCATTTGTTCTACTTGTGTAACCCTTCACAAACAGCCTTCCATTTCCATGAAGGCAACAAACATCTGCTTTGTGCACACACGAGTATTAAATAAACCAAAACCTGGAATGCTGTTTAAAAATCAGCTGAATGGATACAAAGAAACAAAACTACATTGACATTCTCATACTCTAAAACTTCTGAGCGAAAATTCTTTAATTTCTAAAAACCCATTTAGAGTAAACCAACATTTGAATAGTGCTTAAGGAGTCAACAAATAAAGGTCTCTTAACAGTGTCACTAGGATCTTTTGAAGCCTGTTGAGAGCATCTCTTGGTGACATAGCAAAGCCACTAGCAGCTAGCTTCTTCAGAGAGAATTATTCCCATTTATTCCTCCTTGCCCAGGCCAACTGGGAATGGTGGTGCATTTTCATTTTCTGCCAGTTTAACCCTGTGAGGCAGCTCATCACGAGGCAACTTCAGAATCACTGGGTATGCAAGGGAAACAACAGAACTCAACTAGGAAAAGCAAGTTTCTTTCCGGGGAGGTTTGCCCCTCCAGTGGCTTGTCTGCACTGTTGAACAGCAGCACATTTACACCGAGAGCTTCATACACACGTGTGCAAAGAACAGCACCCAACGTGGGCAACTATGTTGGTTCCCATAAATGAGAGTGATAAGACAATAAACAGAACAAAATTACTCATAGCTGCTTGTTCCACTGCTCCACGCTGGCAGGACGTGGTGTTAAATACTGCTGCAAGAGGAAGTCAGAAGCGCTCCAGAACACAGGAAAACACTTGGAGGAATAGGAGACTGACTTGAGACTGGAGAGGTGCAATCCAAGTGGAGCTGTTCAGCACTCACTCATGTGTCAGGAAACAGCTCACCATGGCTGAAAACTATCAAAAAGCAATAATCTTTTCACAGTCCTGCAGTTTTCTGGCCACCCTTTGAAGGATCACTTTACATAGTAAAATAAAGAAAATTAAGGCTCAGCGTTATGTCTGAATCTTGAAGCATATGAGGCTTGAAGTATGTATTTGGGACAAATAGGGAATTACATTCCTAAGTATGAAATGAAGCATGCTCTTAAACACCTCCATAAACATTTTTTAACCCTCAGATACCAGTTTATTTTGAAATTGCATTGCCATATTCCAATATGTAATTACAGGGGAGCAGACAAATTACAATCATTTTCTAAGAACATGACAATGAAAATTTTTAAACTGTATGGCAGAATAGTTTGCAACACAAACTCTCTCATCATTATCATAGTTATTTATGCTGTAGAGCAGATTTACTATTTATCAGATTTACTACTGATAAACTATTCTGTACATATAGAAGTGGAAATTCACACTTTTTATTTCTTATTGAGAATGCTGTGGTAGCTAAGTTGGAAACTTATTAATCTACCTAGATTCTCAATACATGTAAAATATCAAAAGCTTGATTTATTTATTCAATCCACTAAATTTCTCCAAAACAGTAAGACGTTCTTCTTTCCATTACATGTTCTTCAGAATTCCTGTTGCTGGAGCACGTGCTGATGGACCAAGTAAAAGCATCAAACAACATAACTCCTTTCCAAAGCAAAACAGAGAAAAGGGAACTGATAATTCCAAACAGTGTTCTGAAAATCCCAAAACATTACTTTTAGTTTTTGAAACATTTTTAGGAGAGCTGTTAGTTATTCATAGGACTTCTCCAATACAGTGACACAGTATTTTCTCCATACTTCCACTTTTGATCACGTACTGCATTACTGACTACAGAGTTCTCCAATAAAGAGCAAAAATATAGGGGTTTTCCCTTAAAAGGAGAGCATAAAGAAGAGGCATGAACTCTAACTTGGCTGAAGTAGCTTCTATGAAAGTAAAATTTATTTTTGTAATCTGTAGCAGTAGAGTTGACTTTAAAGCACAGCAGTCCCAATTTGTACTATTTTAAATCAGGACGTCCAAATATGAATAATGTTCAAAATCTAAGGTGGAAAAGGCTGAAGCTACTATTTTCATATAATATGGAACAGGACTGGAATAGCTGTAAAAATCTAAACTAACTGACTTGGTGTTAGAGAAACATGACTGCCACACCTACACAATTATCCTTTCGAGTAGAAAGAAAAATCATTCTGTTGCTATCCTGTACATTTTTACTGTCATTACAAATTTATTAGGACTGCACTCAGAAAGGGCTACAATTACTTTCTAAGTGGCTTAAGCACATGTCCCCTCCCTGCCACTGTATCCTCTGTTCCTTGCAAAACTCACTCTTCGAAGCTTAGTAGTCTGGGACAAAAATTAATCCTTAAAACCGAAAAAACGAGATTTGTGAAGAAATCCTGCAAGGGAGGGGGGTAAAATAATGACAATTTTTCTACACTTCAAAGGCTGGGTCAAAGTGACATAATAAAAAGCACATATCCAGATCTTTTTATCACCTTTTAGCCAGTTTCTCTCTGATAGAACTGTGCAGGTAAATCCTGATGAAACCAGCTGTGGGACAAGGCAGAGCTGAGGATCCTACTGGAGGCTGCAGCTCTCCACAGGTTCCGGCTGGCAGCTGGTGTGGGCATGGAGTCACTGCTTGTCTTTTGTTTTTCAGAACAAGGAGAAAACACATTTTTCCCCTCCCTTGTCTGGGAAACAGGAAACTGATTCTTATAAAGACTCTCCCACATTCAGACTGGGCAGGAAAAAGGTGGAGTTTGGCAACATTAAGATTTGTTCTTCAAATGCAGACCAGTAATTATTCTAAGGTAAGCGACAGGATGGCTGGGCTTACTAATGTTTACTCACCTTGGTGCTGCTGTTTTCAAATGTATTTATATTTCATGAAGACTTACCTATAAATTTAAAAATCATTTATTTTTATCTGAGTTTTCAGGATGTTAGGCCTTTGCACAGACTTTATTTACCTTTACATAAATGCAACAAATCCAAATAAATACATCTTTTTCAATATCTGTGCAAGTTAATCTGTTTTTAAGCACCTTATAAAGTTGCTAGACATTTTTATCCATGTTTTATAAATGAGACTATACTGTTTCAAGTGTAGAATATAGCTCCCCAGAGCACAGAAAAAAGTTCTGCACCTCCACTTCAGAAACCATAAGCTAGTAGCAATATTGTCTTTAGCTCACAGAAAAGAAATACATTAGGAATGAAACATAGGTGGGCTTTCTAGGAAGGTCAGTCACTCGATAACTAGCTTGTATGTCTGAAAGGACAGATCTTGTTGATCATATGTATTCTAGGAACACATTAAAAACTAGTAAAGAATTAGCATGAATAGAAGGAAAGTTCTCCACTGGAAAAAATCATGAGATGCTGGTTTGATACTACTTGTTAAGAGCTATCTAAAATAAAAAAATCCTAAAAGAGCTTGATTGCATGACACACTAAGTGTGATATGTTATCCACCTTCACAGAAAGCACCTAACATTCAGACTGCTTAGTATTAGAGCACTGATCTGGATGGGAAGGAATGTCTCTTCAGAAGTCATATTCCAACCATTGAGAAATGAAATTCTTTTAGTGAAAAAATGAAACGAACCTGCAAAAAATGTGATTTTTTTTCAGTTCCTGCATAGCTACCTTAACTTGTGCTTGTCAAGGTCAGATTGAGCAGCCTTTTAGAGCTTGAGAAAAAAAATTAATAAGCTTAAGTGCAGTGCCTTGAACATATTACAAAACAGCATTTAACACCATGAAAATAGTTAAATACTCAGTCAATGTAATTCCTCTTCAGAGTGTTCTGTGAGACATCACTCATTACAAAAATCCTCTAACAAGCTCCATGAAATTAAATTATAATGAAAAAACGATTAAATTCCCCTCAGAAAACTGCCTTTTTACTGTATCTATAACACACCCATAATTAAAACTGACTGGGAAAGCTAGGACTTGTCTTCAAAAATAATACATTCGACACCTTTGAGTAATGTAGCTGCATGACTGCTGTAAAATAAAAACACCCAAGCCAATAAACCCCACAGGACAGTCAGCATGGAGCTGCCAGCTACCTCACATTCAGCATGAGCATCCTCGCTGCCAGTGCACGATGCTTCCTTATCTTTAGTATCCATGGGCATTGCTGCTGCTCTCTCCCACACCAAGGAAGTCAAAGAACCCACATTTTCTTTCAGCTAAGCTAGCAGCACTAAGTAAAGTGATGGTTTATGCTGCATTGTTGGCAGGACTGAGCTTTGAAAATTAAAGATTTTAAAAAATCATTAACAGGTTTTGGTTTTTCTTTCCTAGCTTTAGCAGGAACTATAATCAAGAGTCCCCCCAAGACAGCTGTGAGGAAAGAAACTTCAATTTACATCATCATTATTGTAGGTATAGTTTGACAGTGGGCATGGGAAGAAAACATGTTCCCATTCTATTTTAATGGAGAGCCTGAATTCACTGAAAAAATGTTTCTTAAATGGCTTAAATTGAATACATTTATTCAGTATGCTTTCACAGTAATAATCCATTAAAAAGCTCTAGTCCTCAGAGCATCTCAGGGGAAAGAAGCAGAAATAAACTGTCCATTGCATATCAAGCTACTGAGTCTGCAATTCACTGCAAGTGGTGTAAAAGTTGACAGTTAATTTACTGCCCCTAGTTATTATTAACGAGCTCTAAGTCAGGCTGTTAATACATCTGGTGTAAAACAGATAAATTATATGGCTACTTTTAGTGAGCACTTTTTACCCTGTATATATACAAGCTTTGTGATAAGCCCTGACCACACTACCCACTCCAGAAAGCAATTTACTTGGAGGGAGGGACCTGGCAGAGAAAGTGCCAAAAAAAAAACCACGAAAGAAAAATTAAGCCTCTGAAGTGTTTTGTTATTCCCTTTTCTAGCCCCAGATTGTTAATGAAACAACATCTTTGTAATACTCGAATCTTAATATGAGCACTTATCACAAACTGAGATTCTGTGTAAAAGCAAGGATGACAATTTTCTCAAATTTGTGCCACAAGAGAAGAGACATTTCCAGTAAGTATATACACTATGCTGGGAAGAAAAAAGATTAAAAACAAAAGAGGAAGAGAAGAATACACATACACAAGACATGCAACAGCACATTCTGGAGTTCTGAATTAATCTTTGCTTCCAGTAGAGACTAACAAAATGTTTGGGAAGAGTGACTGTTAGCTGCATGTAGATAAGCTATGAGGGTGAACATATGTTCCTACAGGTTGTTCTTTGATTTAAATATTTCCAAAGGGTGGGAGACTAAACAATCGGGCCAGATTTAAGAGTATATATTAAAATCAGCATAATTGTGTTTCACAGCCTGAATCTTGCTTCTTAATCACTTTTTCACATTAAAAAAAAAAAAAAGACTTTTCCAACTCAAAAAATATCACCTGGCAGAAAGTACTAGTTTCAGAACTACATTACAAAATTATTCTACACTATATGCTCCCCTGATCTGTGTAAGTGGCTGACCAAGAGGGTACCCCCTTTCCACCCCAAAAAATGATATTTAATGTAAATACTTATTTTCTGTAAGTCATCTGCAACATTCACCATGAAGGCCCAGTTACAAATCCATATTTGGGAATAGCTCTATTAATATAACAACAATGACTCACAGTGCAAGTTCTAATGAAATCTTCTATTTAGAAGCATTACATTTATAACACTTTCCCCATATAAGGCTTACAATTTAAGCCTTTGCCCATACATTGTTAGTGAATATAAAAGCACTTAAACTACTTTTGAATGCTCACTCACAAAAAAAGTTTCAAAGAAAACACATGTGAGATCATAAATCTTGTGTTGTAGGACAAATGCTGTGTGAAGAGCTAGGCTGAATATAAAGGGCAACAGAATCATAGAATGGTTTGGCTTGGAAGGGACCTTAAAGATCATCTAGTTCCACTCCCCTACCATGTGCAGGGACACCTTTCACTGGACAGCTCAGCTTTTACTCACAGCTCCATCCAACCTGGCCTTGAACACTTCCAGGGATGGTCATCCACAACTTCTCAGGGCAACTGCTTCCAGCACCTCACCATCCTCACAGCAGAGAATTTCTTCCTAATATCTAACCTAAATTTCCCCTCTTTCAGTTTGCACCCATTACTCCTTGTCCTATCACTACAGTTCCTCATGAGTCCTTCTCCAGCTTCCCTGGAGGCCCCCCCTTCAGATACTGGAAGGCTGCTATGAGGTCTCCATACAACCTTCTCTTCTCCAGACCAAACTTTCTCAGCTTGAATACTCTAAAAAGTTTTTTAAAAATCCAGTACCCACAACCCTCTATAACCACCATTCCTGAAGGTGAAGATTAACTCAAGATTCAGAATTAGAATCCTAGAAGCAGTTTGGGGTTTTGTATCATATTTACAAATCACTTTATTTAACAAACATACTGTAAGATGGACAGTAGCAGGGACTGCCCAGAATACATGAATGCCAAAATGTAATGGAATTGCTGCAAATAGTAAGTTATTGTCACAGACAGTGACACTACTGTCAGTCCTGCTGCTTGCATTCACAACCCTTGCATTTGTCTCTCTCCTCCTCCAGCTTCTGAATGCTGTGTACACCTCTCCATGGTTCCTACAGTAGAGCCAACAGTAAAGTAAGTGGGATCTTTCTCAGGCAGAGCACGGGGAAAAACACAGCAGCCAGAATCTGCAGTGATAAACATCCACAGCACAGAGGAGCAGCAGTGGTCAGAAACAGCCAGGAGCCCTTTCTGCATGTGGGACACGGTGCTAAACTGAAACCCTGTCCTGATCGTTTGGCCACGTCACTGCACAGTAATGGGATGGTAAACATGGGATGCAGGGGAGTGGAGTGGGAGGCTTGGGGAAATTATTTAATAAAGGAAACTTCTGCTGTGTATAGAATGAGAACATTTGCCACATTTTACTTCTCCTCAGGGGCTGTTCTCCCTCTGTACACGCCCAGAAGTCAGAGCAGCCTAGATCTCAGTCTTCACCCAAACGCTACTGAAATATAATCCCTGCATACACTGCAGTAACCTCCTCCTCCTCCAAAAAAGAACAAAATAAGGGCATTTTAATGACATGTGAGAAGCCACCTCACTTTGTAACTGAACCATACGAATGAAAATCACTATCGGCTTCAGAAAGTGGAAGAGTGAACCTTTAATTAAGTTACAAATGAGCAGAGGGCTGGCTACAGCTGACCAAGAAAGCATCAGGATGCTTCCAGTGAGGCAGAGCTCAGCCAGCAGTGCTGATATTTTGCATCTTGGCTTACATTTTTGACACTATAAAGCATTCTAAAGACAACTCTCCAAAAATGGATTCCCAATCCAACAAAACTGAAGTGGATAATCTACATTTTTGGCCCTAATCTGATAAATCTGTGTTGTGCTTTCCAAGGATAACAGCCTGTATTGCTACCCTGAGATTTCCCCTTTTTTCATGACAGAAAGCGTGGTAATTTGGGAAGACTGTAAAGCAGTTCAAACAGCTGCTTCTCCTCAGATAAGATATTTGGGTGTTCATACTACCTCTGTCTGCCAGATGAGCTATTTCAACAGGCTTTCGTGAACTGTTTGTCACATCCTTCAAAGCTATTTTTCCTGCAGTTGCAATGAGACTTAATAAAAAAGTCTTCTGAAGCAAGCTTACTATGGTCTTTCCGATTTCTACTTTTTTGGGAAAAAAAAACATAAGATAATACTTTTTCTCCTTGGCTTGCTTTGCGTCAGTACAAGACGGAAGCACACAAGGAAAATAAATTCTTTTTCAATTTCGGTGCTTGGCTCAAAATCAAAAGTCATTAGTTTAAAGCAGTGGCTTGGAGAAGAGGAAACATCTTGAGGCCAACAATATTTTATCAGAGTCAGTTGAGCATCCATTAATCATTAAGATATTCCTAAGCGTTTTGTCCCTGTCCAACTTGACTTTGTTTCAAGGCACTGGTTAGTTCTGACTGTGATTATATATAATTACTTTCATGTACACAGAGAACCAAGATTAATGCAACAGAACTCAAAGAGCATTTGCAGCCCAGGGCTGCATTGAGCATGAGAAGGGAGATGTCAAACTCTTCGAACTCTGAAGTGAAACACCGATGTCACAAGTTAAACACAAACTTTTCACGAAAACTGAGCAAGTGCTCCTCAGCAGTACAGGCACTGAGATACTAAGCTGCAAACAATGCATTTTCAAAGCTTTCACCCCAGCCAGATTTCTGAATGCATGATCTAGCAACATTCCTTCGGCACCTAAAAATGTCCCAGGAAAACATGCCACACAGCAGTTATTCAGCAGTGCAGCCAAAGTAGGGCAATGATGAGAAGATAAAAGTTCTTTAATTAGCATTTAAAGATTGTTGTTTTGCAACATATTTGTTTCAGGAAATAACCTTTTGTACATGCTGTTCAGTTCCATCACCGTGGGGTTTGGGATGGTGACTATGCAGGAGCTGCAGAGATTATTGCTTAGTTTTAACAGCCGTCTTCAGACAGCTGTCAAGTTTCTAAACCTGCACTGGTTCAGAAAACATTGCAGACCAAGTGTAAGGCTGCATGGCCTTGTCAAAAATGCCATGACGAGCACAAGAGAACCATGAGGCATCATGTAGCTCTCTGACCAGGGTCCTTGGAAAGCCCAATTCAGGTGCAATTTTACCCAGTCGACTGTTTATCAGTATATCTGATGATATTTGAGGAAGGCCAGCAAGTTGCCAGCTGTCCAATGGAGGTCTTCACTTCTACAATTCACAATCCACTAACCACTGCAACAAAGCTTTCCTGCAGAGGGCATGGCCATTGTGAAGGTACACCAGAAGGCCACGGTTCTGTCTGCATTACTACAAAGGTTTTAGGAAGGCATAGGTCCATACGTTATGATTCCAAAAGGCACAGGAAGCTTAGATCACATCAAAGTTCAAGCTGCATATTTGTTTTGGGTGTGTTGAGGTCATATCTTGTGAAATGCTTGGATTTACACCCTTCCTTGAACTTAAGTCATTCAGGAGAAAAAGAGGAAATAGATGTGTAAATAAAGAATATTTGTTATTTGACACCATACCAGTCTGCAAAGACTTATGCTGACTATCAGTAATCCCAAATGGTAAACAGACAAGAGAAGACAAAAAAAAGAAAGCAATTGCAAAGAGAAAAAAAATGATGCTGAAATTATTACAGCGCCAGTGCATTTTTCACTGCCACTATGTCTCAACACAGCACCAAGCAAATAAAGGAATATCTCCCAAGCTAAGATGACCTTCAAAAGAGAGCATTTACAAAAAGAAACTTTGCAATGCAAAGAAATATAATCAGCACACTGCAGGTTAGCACACAATAGCAAAGCTGACTTAACACCATCAAAGAGATGCTGGCAGGTAAGATTTCTACCCTCAGTCTCAGCAAGATAAGGTGGGTCTTCTAACTCAGTGTCCTCTGATGAATCTCAGCACTAGATCCTTCTGTCTCCACAAATATGCATAATCATTACCCACTTCAAAAAGCAAGAGCAAACATGCCCATGTCCAGCACGACCTGCTCAAAAGAATACCTATAAATCACTACGTGAAACTCTGGATTTTAGTGGTGTTCCCAGTTTATGTTTGTGTAGTTCTTACACTAGTGTCAGCTGAGGTGTGACAGAACAGCAGAAAGGCTATGCAGGGGGAGCTTTTTGCTGGTATTAGTTTTGAAGATATTTTCAAGTATCTTAGCTACCCTTGCAGTCTTGCCCACCTTTATGAGTTCACAAGTGCAATCAGAGCCTCATCAAATAACATACAGAGAAAAAACCTAATTATTATGATGACTCTTGCTACAGTTCCTGGTTTACAAGCAAAACTAAAAGCAAGAATCAAGATTTTCCTGAAAATCAGATTAAATATCTGAAGTTTTGGGGAGTACTGTAGGATATCAAAGACATCCTATTAAAAAGAAAAGTGAGCATCTTTATGCAAAAGATTTAAGAGTCTTCACATAATGCCTGTATCCTAGAGTTTGGCTGTACAAACAACCCCTTTTTCTATCCTTTTTTCTTTCTTTTATTTTTGTGTGTGAGTTTTTTGTTTGGTTGGTTGGAAGTTTGGGGGGTTTTTTTACATAAGAGAAGCTCAAAGCTTTCATGTACTACACTGTAAGGAGCAATCCCACAGTAACTATGTCCCCTCCATGTCCAGGTACCTTCTGCAGCATCATTTGTATCTGCCTTACAACATTCCACCCCAATGAGCTCCCCTCTCCTCAAGTGACCTGTTCAACAGGGAGCTGCTCCACCTGACAAGTGGAACATGCTGTCCCAAACAAAAAGGCCTAAAGATCAAAACAAGCCTTTCTGCTGACACAGCAAAAGTTTAGGCTAAACAGGAAAACATACTTGAAGCTCTTTTTCCATTACCTTGCATTATTAAGCCATCTAGGCAAGAGATAAACATAAAAGGAATTTCTTTAATTAGATGAATCCACTCCTCAGCATCTGTTGTTTAATAAAGCAAAGCACATCAGCATGTTAAAATCAGATAATACTGGAGTCTCCCACAAACTCACAGCTGAAGCTTCTTTTTCATGCAAGCATTTGGGTGCCACTGGTTTTATTCACTGTAATACAACACTTGCAGTTCAGTGCTTGCTGTAAAATATAATGCCAGGTACACACTGGGCCACAACAAGTGAAATTCCTTAAAACGATTCTGCAGCGAGATCTCTCAAGTTAAAACAAGATGCACAGGGTGATCTTGCACAATGTATTTCCCCCAACTTCCCTACCATGCATTCCTTTTTTAATAAACCTCGAATCAATGAAAGATTATGCTTCTTCTAACTAAAATCTAAAGAATTCCTTTAACACAAGCAATACCCACTAACTTTTTGCTTTTAGCACCATTTCTTAATTGACTCTAATATAATCTCTCAAAGGGTCAAAAACCTCAGCAAAAAAGCCAAGTCAATGGTAATATATTCTTAGCCTCTACATACTACAAACTCAGTCCCATTGAGGGACAAATTCATCTCACAGCTTAAAAAAAATTACTATAAAATAGTAACTCCCAATTATGTTTGTATGTAGGCAGCTAATGGACTTTTCAATACAGTTATAAAAAAAAAGTTAAGGATATATCAGGAAGATGTTAGCATCCATCTACTCTGACATTAAGAAAACCTAATCCAAATCAAATTTTAGAATTTTAAGAAATCAAATTTAAACATATGTTGGCAAAGGACCCTTCTAAGCAGCATTGTGCAGACCAGTGCAGTCCAGACGAACAATACTGCCAAAGTATTCCCAGTCTGATCCCCCTGCACTGCTGTCTGTCTCTCCTGTGCAGACATTGCCAAACTCACGGTCCATGGCACAGTTAAAGCACTGTGGGGTTATCTGCACCTGTACTCTGAAATACACCTGGGCTTTTCAGAGCACTAAGGCAACTGCCCCATGCAGCACTTACTCATTACAGAAGGTTTTACTCATTGCAGAAGGTTAAAAGCAGCAGCAAAGTAAAATGACACTCCAAGACTAACAACTTTCTTCATTTGTCCAGTCACCTGCCAAGCACAAATAAACAGCACCGCACAGTGGAAGTACAAATCGTCTTCAGATCCGCTATGGTGTGCTGAGAAATACAATTCACATCATATGAAGACACGTAAGAATCCACTTTAGTAAAAATCAAATGGAATTATAAAATAAAAAATCACCTGAAAATTTTCTGTTTTCAATTATTACAACAAGATTCCTTAAACAAGCAATATCTAGGTAGTTATCTTCTTTCCAGTAATGATATTTCTCTGTTGTTGAGAAGATTTAACAGCAGAGAGAAAGAAAATCAGTTTTTAAAGCCACAAAGCTAGTAAGGTAAAGTAACAAGTAAAGTAACTTGGACTAGTTTTCACTATTTGAAACTACTTAAACTAATTTTTCATATTGACTAAAATTAAAGTAATATGTATGCCATGTTGGGGAGTATCACATTTAATGAGTTTAGCTCTTGTTTGGCAAACGTTTAAAATAATTAGCACAGGCACCTCTTTGGGAATCAAACAGTTCCTAATGTTTTGTGGTTGTACCGAGCAGATCCACCTCATTTTAACATACAGACAACTCTAACCAGCCCACACCAAACGGACATTTGCTATACAAGCAAATCAAACAAAATTCAGAAGAAAACAAGCTGAATAAGCTTCGTATTTCATATGCTGTGATCCTCTGTTCTTTTTAAGACAAAAAACATGGCCATTATTTCACGTACCCCGTCACTAGAAAGGAAAATAAAGGCTTCTGTTTTCACATGGGTTGAATGATGAAGATTCAGGAGAGGATGCAGGCTCTTTCTTACCCGTTCAGCGTGTATGAACCATTCCTCTTGAGTCTCATACTTGCAGATAAGAATCTTAGGAAAAAGTCCAGAATGAGGTGGTTTGTCCTCTGCTACCCTAGAATACAGGCACCTGTTTGGTGGTTGCACTTTTTGTTCATCAGGGGATCTCTTTCCTGTTTCTCTGAGTCATCAGTGAGGAACAATGTGCAAACCGCCACCAAAGCCACTCAGCAGGAAGCCCAGAGGAAACTGCCTGCAGCCAAACAAAAGTCTGGAGATGTAAAATCTCTCAAAACACACCTCTGACAAAATCTTGGAGCCCACTAAGGAAAAGCAGCAAAAACTCAGAGAGAAGATTTTATAAAATACCTAAACTTCTTCCTGCACGTGCAAAAATAAATCTTGTAGGAAGCTGTGCTTTATTGATGAGCTGCTCTTCTTCCAAAGAGCCTGAAAGGAGCTTCAGATCTATTCCCTCCTTCTCACCAGCCCTGCTGCAATTATCACTCAAGTATTCAGCACAACCCTCAGAGCACAAGGCAACTAAACAAGAAGCCCTAAATAACAAGTATTCAGACTTTTGGGGGTTTTTTTTCTCCCCCCACCCCAGTATCAAGTTAGAAATTACACATGTGGAAAGGGACAACACAATTAGTGGTCAAAAGGTTTATTTTCTTTATAGTAGGTTAAAAACAGGCAGATATAAAGTCATGCTTGAATGCTGCAGAGAAAAATATCCTCTAGCAGTCCAGTCCTGGGCAGGCTGCCCTGCATAAATCACAGGACTGCACTGTCTCTGACAAGGCTGTTTTCCTCCCCTTTCTGTTCACTCTGCTCATTCCATGATAGCTGTGAACCAAACAGCTGCACAACTTAATGTCTGGACCAGAGAGGTGAATCTACCACACAAAGCAAAAATGACTCCAGGTAACTGTTGATCATTTACTGTCTGTGAGCATAATCAACACTGACTCAAGTAATAAATCACATGAAAAACATTTTTATCAATGGATGTTGAAGTGACTGTCTCTTGTGGCCTAGACGAAACTATTTTAGGATAATGGGAAAAAAGCACACTAGACAAATACAGAGATTAAATATTCACCACCTAAAAAGACAGAAGCAATCAGTAGGGCCCCAGAGAACTCTGGCCTCAGTACATTATTCTTATTATCAAATGGTAGAATTGCTTCATTTCCTTCTAGGTGCCCCAGATTATAGAGTTAGGTGTAGTCAAGTATAGCTATACAGGGACTGAATAGATCACAAATGTTGAGAGGAAAAAAGTTATAAAGAATTACAGGCTGATGAAATCAACAACGTCATACTATTAATAAAAGACAATGAGACTGAGCTGCACAAATATGCTGCATCTTCAAGGCAAAAAAATCCTCAGCATCTATCAGNGCATCCATCAGGCCTCATATGGAGCACCATGCCCAACCTGTGGCACCTCAGTTGAAAACAGACGTAGAATTAGCTGGAGCACAGAGAGCACCAAGAAGAGTATTATTTATCTCACATATGCAAAAACAGAGAGGAAAATAAGATAACACCTTCCCAGAATTTAGAACACCACTGTAAAGAGAAAGGACACAATGTTCTTCCTGCTCTGTCCATCACAAAGAGACTTGAATTAAGCAAGGTTAGTATTGTTTTGCTTGTGGAGGAGTGTGTGTTTGGTTTTTAAGTACAGGAATACATTACAGAGTCTGCCTTACTGCAAACCTTTGAAATTATCTTGCTCCAGGATCCAGGGACCAACTAGGTGACCTCTGTAGGTGTCCTTCATTCCTACCTTTCTATGATTTGCTACCTGGTAGCTAGTAGCTGGTAGAAAAAATGAAAATTGTGCTGTGTAACCACATGACAGAAACTAGCTCAAATCAAATCAGAATACAGCACAGTTTAGAATTTCCTCCTCAACATAAGTGACACTGGCCAAGACTTCAAATAGGTCCAACACGTTACCAGGACAGTGGTAGCAGCACTCTGCTTTTATCATATACATCATGGGAAAGAATCATACCT